>JALIZH010017027.1:0-62665 GCA_030522465.1 Rhipicephalus appendiculatus | reverse complement strand
GTGATTCTATTGTTTTGAGGTGTAGCTTAGCATGTGTCTGGACATTGACATTAAACACCACCCTTTTGCAAAAGAGCTATAGAACATTAGCAAAGAGCAAGACATTGCCTATTACGTATGTGTTGTATTTGTGATAGCAACAACTTGTTCGTTTGGGTGAGTTAGTCCATCTTCTAGCACTGCAGTGTGTGACATGGCTACGTGGCAGCACCCTATGGTGGCCATAGCAACTATGGAGCACAGGAACGCTCATATCAGCCAATGGCCATATCTGTGAGCTTATGATGCAGTAAGGCGATTCTATGGCATAATTGGCTGAGAGAGGATTGAGAGAATTCTTGCTGACTTTAAAACGCAATTGTAAATTCACTGTTGCATAATGATATTTAGCTCATATTTGCCTCAACTACCAATAAGCAGCATTTTATGACCACATTCAAGAAATGTTGCGGGGCCGTTTTAGGTTGCTTGGTGTTATGCAATTATTTTCTAAGATGTTGGACTATTTTTACATCTGTTCAACTGCAGTGGTAGTAGACACTTGTTTATATTGACAAGTTGTAGGACATAATTTTTGGCATACTTAGTTTTTAAAAATCCCCCAAAACACGCGTAATTTCTAGGCTATTACAGTATTCGAAGTATTACAATGTTACAGTATTCGTTTCGGTTTAAATTTAAATTATTGGAAATTTCGAAGTATTCGAAATGAACGGATAAGTGTACTATATTAGTCCGCATAACCCCCCTGCAAAGGTGGTTTCACTGCAGTGCAGCGGTGCTCAGCAATGAAAACACCTATCCAGGTGTATACTCCTGTAAAGCTGGTTTCACTGCAGTGGACGGGTGCTCAGCCGTGAAAACACTTATTCAGGGGAAATCCGCACTGCCGTGAAGCCTCACTTAAAGGTTAAATGGACATATTGCCCTCAGATCGATTCATCGTTTTTTAAGCTTAAAAGCTTGTTATTATGGCTTATATCCACTAAGTATAGTCAATTTCAAAAACGTAACATTTTACACGTTATCACTTGCATTCTACCAAAAAGTCAAATACTGCTACTATTCAAAGTTATTTCCACTTCCTTTGAACCAAAAAGAATGGAATTTTGCACAGGCCCTGTTTCAGTTTTTAAAAAAATGTTGTGCAGGTTAGTTGAGTCATGACAAATATGTTCATTTTTCTCTATAATATGCAATATATACTATTCGAATTCGATTCGAAATTGTTCGAACAAAATCACTATTCGCTTCGAACCTAAAATTCACTGTTCGCACAAGCCTAGTAATTTCAGATATTAATCATCGAAATTGAGGGCCCGATCCAGTCGATATTGAAACTGAGCGTGCAGGAAATGTGCCATTCGTGTCACGTCAGACCGGAAGCTCACGTGATGAACTTTGAAAAAGGCGCGTCGCAGTAGAATCTGGTTGTTGTCCATATTACCTTACTGTGCTGCTTATTTATAGAGTTCAGTGTGTAGTGCTGCCTCTTCTGCCTGTTCTGCCTCTTCTTTCACCGTGCAGCGTGAAACTAGGTGGCAGCCACTGCAGTGGTACTTCTCACAAACAAGCGAAAGAGTTATTTGCCATTCATCAGAGGTTAACAAAGAAACAGATAAGCACTTCACACTAAATGCAAGAAATAACCTATCCAATTTGGTATTTAGGACGGCTCGCCATTTTTCCTGACCCGATTCTGTTGCGGCGCTCCGTTTTTTTCAAACTTCATCACGTGAGCTTCCGTTCCGACACAACAAAGTTGGCGCATTTGCTGCACGTCCGGAACTCTCAGTTACGATATTGCCTAGATCGGGGCTCTCAATTTTGATTATTAATGACTCAAATTACATGATGTCTTTCAGGAATTTAAAAAATTGGTTTGCATAAATTGTCATGTCCTTCAACCTTTCCATATAAACAACTGCCCTCAAATTAATAATTAAAAAAATGATTGAGTTTTTGACAACTGCTCATTTGAGTGTAACTTTTGCTGCAGTAAAGCTTTCCTACCTCGATAAACAGTTCATTTGCAAAAATGACAGAGGCCTGACAGTCATAGCATTCTTGTTAAAAAATCTGTATTTAATAAAAAAAAAACAGCCTCTATGTAGTTCCATATGGGCTGTCAGCTCTCTTCCTGCAGACTTGTGTTACTGGGTATGTGAAGCCATGTATGTCCCATGTACTAAAACGTTTTGATGTCAGTTTGGGTTGCTTTGCCACATACATCAGAAAAAGAATGCTTATAGCATTATTGTCACCAAACTTATTGTGTATGCGTGGGACAGGTCTTTTAGTGCACAACCATGTCATCAAAAAGTTGCTGCCAACTGTAGTGACCTTTCGAGCTTGTGTTTTAACACAATTCATCGCATAAGCTTCACTGTGTAACTAAAATGTATTATAGTGTATTTGGCTTAAAATACCTCTTAAGTCCTTAATTATCTGTGCATTCTGCTCTGCAAGCATGCTTAAACAGTGATTGGCATTACACAGCTTACATCATGACACAATACAGTGCCATGTACAGTCTACAAACACAAAACAGTGGGAGTGACTTCACTAATTGTCCTTTATTGACAAATTTCAGTTGCCACACTGTGTGGAAAAGTGACAAGCCACAGCTCACCCATGAGAGGCCAGCGAGAGTGAACCTGTTATGTTCTGCGATAAATCCTGCACGGTGAACAGCACACGTGCACATGCAGCATGTTGATGACGTGGTGTATTCTTTCTAGAGTCTTGCTTACCCTTAAACTTCATCAAAAACTTCAAGCAACCAGATAATATGTGCCGAGTGTAAAAAGAATTACTTGCTCAAAAAAAACCATTTATTTCTCATTCTTGTAAATGTACTTTTCACAGGCAGTGACTGCGCTCTGTGCATTTTGTGCAGTAATGAGGGCACTAAAGGCACTTCTTTCATATTTGTTGTACAAGTAGTATAGGTGATTGCTTTTACGTCTATTAATGCAATGCCCACTTGCATGTGGCAGAAGCTGAGCTGAACATTATTCAAAGTGTGCTGGCTATCAGAAATTATACATGAACTCGCATGGTAATAGTTATTCTGTAGTTATAGTAAACTCTGAAATACCCTGACCGTTCAACATATGTCAAACAATAAATGCACTGTATTCTTTATTACTATTTCCCAGTGACATTCATTTCTCAGAAAATTTGAATATGGTAAACCCATTGTTGCTCTGTTGATTGTGGGTTTGCTTATGAATCCCATGCTAGTTCAAAGCACTTACTGGCGGACACTTCGATCTTAAGTCAACACGAATCTTTTAAGTGTGCCTCAATTCCCACAGTACATTTACCAAAATAATTGGAGTGTTTGCTTCTGGGCCTTTGAAGCTCATCTGTTAAAAAGTGCTTGTAATTGCCTGTAGCCTGTACATTAATGAAGGCTAAAATTTCAGGAAACGAATTTACATGCAGTGTATCAGCTGTTATACCACTACAACAAATTTATGAGCTGCTGGCATATGGTTTTGGGAGCACTGAAGAAATGGTATTTTTGGGTGCAAATTAAAAAAAAAAAAGCAACTTGTACTGTTCTTTCCTCCCAACATATTGCCATGAAATCAAGGAGATTAAAGTCCTAGATTACTTTCTCTATTAAAACTGATTCAGTGTTTCATGTTAGCAAGCCTTCAATGTTGAAATAATGCCCGTACTCTGACATACTCCTTACATTATTGAGGAGGCCATATCTACTTGAGGACGCCTTATCGTGTATTCTGTAACGCTCCTTCCCAAGGTGCCCTCACTGAGGCCTTGCTTGGTGCTCCCTTGAGTTAGGGTAGCACCGGGGCAACCTTTGTGTCTCCTTACCTCGTTCTTTGCACCGAAAGGGTGCTTCTCTGCAGTACTTTGTCAGCGACACCGTGTCCGATTTTGTATTTTCGATCAATGTTTCAACGCGATAGTTTTAAAGAGCTCCTTTCCCAGAAATTCCAGTGTGGGCGTCGTTGGTTGTGAGCAAAAAAATCATCATCTTGTCCCTGACCAAAAAATCAAGAAAGATGCAAATAAAATAAATAATAAAAACCTTCCGGTCCAAGTGAGGATCAAACCCAGGCTGTCCGCGTGGCAAGCAGGGGTTCTACCACAGAGCCACGACATTTCTTGAAGCTGCTCTGGGAAAAAATGCCAGGCCTGCGCGAAAAGCGCAGCACAGTCACAACAAAAGCTGAAACAGTGCCATTTCTAATAAAACCCATTGCAAACTCTCTTGGGGCTACTAATACAAGTACGCTTGCAAGGTACCCACTACTCTATTAATTGATTCGGTGGCTGATAACAATGATGAATTCTGGCTGAGCCCTTTGTAATGGGTTGGAAGCATTCAACGACCCACTCACAATGTAATTCATATTTTGCGACGCCTGGTTACACACTTCACATTGTGTGATGCTTGGTTGTGATTTTACTCTTCTACCACGTTATATTGTGCATGTTAACATAGTTCCTTCCCAACATAACGCTTTCTTTTTTTTTTCGAAAGTCTGCCCTTAGGCATAATAATTTTTAGTAAAAAAATACACATGCAAATTTGCTTCGTGTATAAAGTCAAGTAATGAGCGGTGGTGAGGTCCACGAATCCAGCGGTCAAGGTTGGGTGGTCGGCCAGGCCTGAGGCCTGTTGCACGGATGTGGCGACATAACGCTAGTATAGGGTTTTTATGTGCAGGAGTTTCGAGCACCGGCATGGCTCTGTGGTAGAATACTGGGCTGACAGAGAGCGGACCCAGGTTCGAACTCAGTTCCATCCTGGATATTTTTTCTTATTTCGTTTTTTTTTTTTCCCCTTATTTCGTGCAATAGCGGTTACGGACACCAACGGCGGCGGCGGCAGACAACTACGGCACCCTTGTAAAGACTCATAACAGCTTTCTCTGTAAAAGCTATATGAATGTGATGTAGTGGAAGGAGTCTCCTTAATGCATGTGATATTGTGTGGCAGAAGTGTGGAATCGCACCAGGTGTCAAAACATGTGAATTGAGCAACGAGTGGGTGTTTTAAAGGCCCACCCATTACAAAGTGCTCATACATATTTAGTCATCATCAACAGTAGAAGCATCAACAAAGTGAACAGCTGTGTAGGTTCGTGTGTTGCCCTACAGATGCATAGTGGGCCCTTCATTGAGTTGCAAAAGGAATAATATGGTGTAGTGGGCACTTATAAACTGTGCTTGCAGTAGGCATTCAAGGATACTTTGAAACGGCCAATGTTACGCGCACAGTTTTTCGTTTCCTTACGGCATTGTTGAGGTATGCAACGAGAACCGAAGCACGCTAGCAATTGAGAAGGCGATGTGCGCGAGGGCCAGTTATGCTATCGCGTTCTGCTCTTGAAGGCGAAGCTCAAGCGACCTCCAAGTTTTTGTACTTCTGCACAAGCTCTGCAATTATATCCTTCCCATTGTCGATGAAAAATTGCTTGCCAGTTATGTTTTAAAACATACAGCTGAACAGCTGTCAAAATTTTTTGTTAAGATGGTGCAGCACTGGGTACACAGAGACGACGAAGATGAAACGCTTACTGCATACTCGTGCTTTACACCTCAAAGGGTTAAACATTCTGTAGTAAGACCCATATCAGACCTCTGAATGCATACCACCCTGTGCTTGACATCATATACTACATCCTACCTTCACGTGCTGGCAATGAAAAACAAATGATGATCCTTGTGCACTCAAACCATCGTTGCAATCGCCACTTCACGTTCCTAAAAGCTGTAGAAGCTGATGGCAGGATCAAATTAAAAAGAACCACTTGTCCTACATGGTTCCCTGCTTGTTATTCTGGCTGGCCATCACAGGAAACTATTAGTAGCTGTCCTAAAATGGATTAAATTCAGTGAAAACAGCTCTCAGTGGCACAAAATAAACTTCCATAAATAAACCAATAAGTGGAGATACCGTGGGGATAGCTAATATGCAGTCATCTTTGACAAGAGAAGCTAACAAGGAAGGAGACATGGTAAGAAAAAAATCCCACACTCCTTTAACAGTTGTCCTTGCCTTATGAACTGTAATGTTATGCTTCCTTGTTAAGAGGGTACAGATAGATGTGGCTTTGTTGGTAAGTGGGTAGCTGCCTTTTGAGAAACACTAATTTTTCAAGTTATGTGAATTCGCAAAAAAAAAAGCAATTCTGAAAGTTCACGGTAAACCATTCATGTGTGTCAGTTTCTGAACTAATAAGGGAGCATATGCGGAATCGGCAAGAGACAGGCAGGCACAGTCTTGTGATGGAACATCACAAACGAGAAGGTCAAAACACGAAGCAACACTGTAGTCAAAAGTCACAGGTTCTCAATCAAGAAAGAAACTGAACAACACAAGTGACATTCCCATATCTGTTGGTGTGATAGTGAGTACAAGAGAAACAAAAAAAAAAAAAAAACTCTGGCAAAAGCTTCTTAGATGTGGGCGCTAGAAGACGAGGACGAAGGGAAGAAGGACATACACACTGTGCTACTGGCAACAAATAAGGTTTATTTCCATCACCAAGCCGACGAAGTATGATATACTAACAAGCCCGCATCGCCACCCTCGTCAGGAAAAAAATTTCGAGACAACAAAGGAGCAAGCATTTGCAGCTACAAATGTTATTGGTTCTGTGCATCTGCACTAGACTTGCAGATGGCAGTTGTAGGTGGAAAAAAGTGCAGTAGTGATTGCAGTGGTGCTTTCGTGTAATGATGAAAGTTATTGGGCTGAACTGAACCAGATGAAGTATCCCATGTCTGTGGAGGTGCATCACCTATCTTGAAGTTAAATGCATCATCTAATCTAATGATGGTGCACTTAAGTTAGCACATTTTGCGTTGGGCCAGTTTTAAAGTCTCATGACCAAAGGAACGCTTGTCCTTAGACAAGCTTTTCATTAGTCATAAGAATGCACCTGTATTTTTGTTTCTGCAGTTCGTGGTCGGTAAAGGTGCACCTCTAACCACGAACAGTAGAAACAAAGTTGCAGATACATTCAGATCACCGATAAACACGTCCTACAACATGAATGAAAGCAGTCTCGCTTTGTCTGAAAACATTTCGCTTGTCTTTATCTCTTCACCATGTAGACTTATCCTTGTCACGGTATGTCCACGCGCTAGCTATGTGACGTAACCAGCAGTTGTAATTATTTTAGGTTACCAGCTGGCACCTAAGGAGCCTGCTCAGTTCTTTTTTTAATAGAAGCATGGATACTTTCATTACTTTGAGTGCACGTGCCCTAGATCTTTAGCATTACTATTTTGAAACTCAATCACATACACGGGCAGGATAGCTATTGCCGGTGAAACACGAACACTTTTGATGGCAATCAGGGTCGCGGCCCGGACCGGATTTCTTGATCGCTATCTACAATCATTGCTGTTACTCAGTGCAAACTAATCCGGGTCGAGTTTGGCGCAGAAGTCATTCAAATATCGCGATCTGGAAGCCATCGACGCGCAGATCGCAATTAAAAGTGACCATGAAGCAGCACCTGATCCAGATCGAGCGCAATAAAAATTGCCCGTGTGACACCGGCACAACAACACGCAAAGTGCTTTCGTTCATGACAATTTGCTGAAACGTGCAATACATCGGCCCTGCACTGATAATCGGTACGACATAATGGCAAGAAAACGCATCAGGTGCCGTGTTTGGAAGCTCTCGAAGCGTTCGACGGAAGCAAAAACAAGCACGGACGGTAAGTGACGGCACGGCAGGGCTACATGGGATCATACACACCTCGGCGGCAGACCACAACACGCCGTCCGCCAGCAACATCAACAAACCTCACGCGCCAACCCCCACACCCCCCAAACGACGAGCAACAAGCTCGCCTAGGGATAAAAAGACTATGACACGTGTTCCTAGGCAGTACCCAGGCAGTTCTTCAAGGAGCAAGCGGGGCGAAAGCTCCCCAGATCCAAGTTACCCGGATGGATTCTGTGAGAAAAGAGGGACTCGTGATAGCTGGTAGCATGGGAATATTGTTGCACAGCGTGACATAAAAGCCGCAGCCGAGGCGAGTGCCGTGCATTTCTCATTATTTCGTTTGCTGTTTGGTCACTCTTGTATTTAGCACCACAATTTGTGCTAAAGTACTGTGTAAAATGCCATTTATATTTGTGCCCTGTTTTAGTCGTAAAGCGAAAACTTATGATAGAAATTACTTTAAGATTTGCTGTTAAGTTCACAAATACCACGGCCGCTGGATGAAAAAGAGAGCACCGTGCGCTTTTTCATCCAGCGGCCGTGCAAATACTCTGGGGACTAGAGTCCCGCCTCACGTAGTGCAAATAAAAAGTTGTCGCTGCTCTTCCAACACGGCGTAAGAAACCTGTATGGCCTGTATGTTTCAGAATTGAGGAAACGTATTAAAGGGACCCTGAAACGGTTATTTGAAGCTTTGTCAGCGTTTCGACTAGAGCATCATCGAACCATTGGCACCACAAATTTAGCGGCACGCCGTGTACCAAGGCGGCTACGGA
The DNA here is from genome assembly GCA_030522465.1 of Rhipicephalus appendiculatus. NCBI lineage: Eukaryota > Metazoa > Arthropoda > Arachnida > Ixodida > Ixodidae > Rhipicephalus > Rhipicephalus appendiculatus. The sequence goes on along the minus strand of JALIZH010017027.1, from coordinate 54,163 downwards.
CAATTATATCATACCCTCCTTCTCACCCCTGCCCTGCCTCCTCAACTCGTGAGACACGCTGGCATCGCTGGCGATCGCAGAGCTCACGTGAGCACACTCGACGATTTGAGCTTCGCCCAGTGATCACCTCCGAGATTGCACGCCGACAGGTTGCGTGCATCTCGGAGACCATAGCCCAGTGCGCCCGGCCGCAGGCACGCCGTCTGGCAACAGAGACATCGCGGAGTGGTTGATATCTGCTCCGACAGGTGCCGCCACCCTGCCAGCCAATTTTTCGTGCGCGCACACCGCAGCCCCAGTGACCCCGCCAGCAGCTCCAATGACGTCGTGCAGACACTGCATGTCGTACTCGCAAGGGGCGGTTGAAAACGTGTTGGGCCGAGCCGCAGTGATCTGCAGCGATTCGCAGCTTTATAGCGTTGAATAAATTACACAGTGTAAGCAGAGAGCTTAAATTAGTCTGTAAATGAGCCTTAGGACTTGGTCTACTGGCCCAATGTGTTTGTACAAAATCGTCAAAACTGTTTCAGGGTCCCTTTAAGCTCTGCGCGGTTTCGTTTATTTATTTATTTTTTTTGCTTTCTTTTCGCAACATTGAGCACAGTCGAAGCGGAGCTAATTGAACTCTTGCCCCATGCTGCTCGCGGTGTGTGACGCTAGCTGAACGGGACTCAAAAGCAGGCGCTGCGCCGTGCTCCCGACCGGGCTGCAGAAATTAAGCGCCTTTTCCTTCTTCGAACCACAACCACCACCACTCAAAAGCTCAACGACCGTCCGCTTGTCATGTCGTCCCAAGATGAGAACTCCGATTCTGTGCTCGAATACATGCCTTCGTTCCCGTCGGGACCCCTGGACAGTTATAGGAAGTTGGCCTCCTTCGATTGGCGAAAGTTGAAAGTGGCCCTGGAGGGCGAAGACATTATACGTTTCAAGGTACGAAGACGCGAGCTAGCGGCGAAAGCACGAGCGCATTCGCGCGACATGTGATGCGCAGCTAGTGTATAGGTGCCGCTAAGTTATCGCAGTTATTGCGATTGACTGGCTCGTTAGCTAAATTATGCACTACTAGTACCAGTGCACATAACGCGCATAGCAAACAAGGAAAGTTGTTGCTTTGAGGTGCGTATTCGACTCTGCTAGAAGTGTTGCTTATCAGTTTCCTCTTGTTTGTTGCTCGGCTGCATGTCTCCATTACGTCAGCCAGTCGCGAATGAAAGTGGCTGTCTCCTGAAGTGACGTGAATTCAGCTCAAAGTATCGGAGTACAGAAACATAGATATGTGGTTAGTGGAAAGAGTACGAATCTGCTTCCGACTTGGACGCGTATTGCTCTGAATCAGTGGCGTAGCCAGGGCGTGGCACACCGGGCACGTGCCCCCCCCCCCGAAATTTTTTTTCGCCATGACACACATAGGGAAAAATGGCCATTTCAAGGAGGTGCCCTCCCCGAAATCAAGGGGGGTGCCCCCCCCAGAAAAAAATTTCTGGCTACGCCCCTGCTCTGAATTCTCGCGATGAACATGCGTAAAGCAAAAGAAGAACGACAATTGACAGCGACAGGCCAGTTTTTGTCATACCACCGCTTTTATACTTAAAGAAAAACAGTCTTGAAAAAAATCAGTTTTGCGAAATAGGCCTGGACGTAACTATTCCTGTTCTCCTTTCCTTTAGAGATTTCAGCCCTCGGGGCACTCGCATAGAGGTTTACGCCGCCTTCCCGGAAATCATTCTGTATTCAAAGTGAATGCACAGCCAAATTTGTTTTCTGTGTCGTGATTAGTCTTCGTGCACTTCAGTTTAAATTATTTCAATAATTTTCTCACACCTGCTACATAACATTATTCAGATTTCCAAAGTATGCTAGTTGAAATGTTATCTACATATTGTTACAGGAAGACTTCCTTCAGCAGCATTCTCCGAATTCTTGGCAAATCCCCCCAGTGTGAGCATGAGGAAAATGAACTAACAACAGGGTTGTCTTATCTCCCAAGACCTGAGCAAGCATAAAACAAGTACGAAACAAAAGGCGTCACAAACAGCGATGTCCCAGGGACCTAGATGATTGCGCAGCCAAATTTGCTTCCTATATCGTGATTACTCTATGTTCTTTTCAATTTAAATTTATTCATTAACTTCCCCGCACCTGCCACGTTACATTTATCAGATTTCCAAAACATGCAAGAGAAATGTAATCATCTCAGTTATAAATTAATTAGCTTCCTTTTTAATATTTGAATCATGGCCAATCTCCTTCTGTGGGTATCTTCCGCAAGAGATGAAGTACAAAGGTAAACTAAACGACCTGTCTGTATTTGATTTGCTCAGTGGTTTCCTTGAACAGGGTTTTGAGAAGTGGGAAATCTAATGGTATCATAGCTCATCAAGTCCTCATTCAAGGCAAGACAGGTGAACAAAGCGATGTGCACAGCGATGCGGAACGTAACACCTGTTCCGCGTCGTAGCATACGAACCGTCCAGCGTGCAATGCCGTCGCGGCCCATCCGCTTGCCCTCCGCTACTCATCGTCTCACACATTGGGATGATGTGACTTCAACTTGTCAGAGTACAACTATGCAGGTAACATTGTGTGGGTGATAATCGCTTTCTTAAATTCGGATAATTTTCCGTAGTCATTGTTATCTAAATTGAATGCCTGTGAAAATGATGTCAGCAATTATGTAAATGTGGCAGGATGAAAATTTATTGCAATGAACCTTGCGTCTTAACAAGCACGTGTTTACACGTTTGAGCCTGGAACAACTTAGGTATGTAATAGCAGTGTTGTACACGTTCCTCTACAACAGGAACGAAAGCTCGTTCCTTCCCAATTTCGGAACGAGTTCCCATTACAAGTTCTTCAAATGCAAAAGGAACTCGTTACAGTTACAGTTCCAAAATTGGAACGTGTCGTTACATTAACGTTACATTTGAGTTTTTAATAAATATATAGTGTCGGATAATCCTGAGGTGAAATAAAGCAAGAAATTTAAAGCTTCCATTGAGCTACATATATCAAACGAATTTAACATTGTCAACAGCAGGTTACACATAGGTAATCTAAATAAACGCTCCCAGACAATTTTTTTTGAGACCACAGGCCTTACTACATACATGTAACTGCAACTTTCGTGCTCGTCTATTTCAAGTCCAACCCATACAGGGTTGCCGTTGGTGGCTACTTTGCGCCAAATTGGCTACTTTTGGACCCCGTTGGCGACGAAAATTTCCATTTGGCGCGAGCCAAATTTCCATTTGGCACGATCGACCACGCCCCGTGGAGGTGCGCGCTCTGAGGACCGCCAAAGGTATATGGTGTATATAAATAGTTTGCCGTTAGCGGGCTGAGACATGTACGTTCCCGTGGCCGAGTGGTTTCGTGCCGCGCGCTGCGGAGCGAGAGGTCGTAGGTTCGACGCCCGGCGAGGGAACTTTTTCTTCTGTGATCTCAATATGTTAGTTTATATTTTACGACGTCATATCCGTGACGGAAATACGTCAGAGAAACCGTGGTGGACCCCGGCATAAAACACTTTCGTGTTAAAAGCAGGATGCAACTTAAGTCACATGATGGGCGAGCGCCCCATTTTCTCGCCTCACACGATCGCCCATCCGCCCTATTCTGCATGATGTGCTGCGTGCGTGCGCCTGTTGAATGCCGTGGAACGTCTACAGAAGGAACGCCGTTCCCTCTACCGTTCCTGCTTAAATGTAACGAGTTACCATTACAGTTCCTCCGTTCCTGCCAAAAGGAACTAGTTCCTGGAACGTCATTCCTTGGAACGCCATTCCGTACAACACTGTGTAATAGTTAAAGTATTTGTTGAAAAACATAAACACTTGAAAAGGCATCTGCGTATTTCTGCATTGTAGCAAAGCAACACAGTGTATTGAATGGTAGTTAAGCGTAGCTTTTATATCGAAATAGAAATATTTTCTACTCTGCTTGAATTGGTTGCCCACATGTTGGATTTTCTCATCTGGTAATGTGTGTGTTACATTTCATCACTACAAAATATTTGAAACAATGTGTTAAAGCATAATACATAACATAAAAAAATTTCTTAGCTTTAATACTCACTTCGTTTTTTTTTCCATTAAAGTTTGCCGTCAAAGATTTAAGTCTGACTGAAGTCAAACCTATGTCCAGATGCAGGCTCAGTGGATTCCTTGAGCTTTCATAACTTTTCATGTGTTTGCTTTTATGAGAGGTTAACTGAAAAACTGCAGTCACTCTCAGTTTTTCAGTTTTGTCGGAAATGAAACAAACACATTGTACCCTTTGCTGTCAACCAGACTTACAGTCTGATCTTTTTTTATGCAGCGATAATGTTATTCACATTTATTGCACACGACAAATTACTTGCTTCAGCGAACAGCCTACTGAGCCAGCTCAGCCACTTATTATGATGACTCATCGCAACCATTAATTGCATTACAACATAGCTTATTTCATCACAGGGAGCCAATACTTTATGTGGTGCCCGAAGAAAAGTTTCCTTGTTGGAATGTTGGCCTTGCAATGAAGCTTTCCTTGTTCGTGCCTTTGTCATCAATTCTGGGCTCTGCCTTTGGAAGACCCTTTATCATATTTTGACATATTTAATCCATTTCATTCTTTTTCTTTATGTTAGATGCATCTAAAGCCTTTTTAGACTGATTTTTTTAATCAAAAGCTGTGCAAAGAGAGGGAGAGAATGAAATAAAGATAGGGTGGTTAACTATAGTACTTTTACCAGTTTTGCTACCTTAAATGTGGAGAAAGGAAAGTGAAAGAGGAGGTACATCACTTCCAACGAACAACAAACTACGCAAGGTGCAGCGTATCTGCAGACGTGCACCCTGCCACCTTCATGTATTGCAGAGGAGCTTGTGTCTTTCTCAGCTGATAAGCTTTATGGCCAGGCTTCCAGAGCCGTTGCGTTTTGGGAAAGAGCTCATTTAGTCTGCTCAAGGGATGCTGGAGAGTCTAATGTCATTTATCAAAGCTGAAACTCTGGAAAATAAAGGTTATTGCTCAGTGCAAATTTGAAAAAAAAATGCTAAAGGTTGTTTTTCAGAGAAAGACCCTTGATGAAGTGGTAAAATGCAGTTGGCAATACATATTGAATTCAAATTTGTAGGGGCTGACAGCTTCTGCAATTAAACTTTGCTTCTTGCGTCGTCTTCGCACACAGGCCAAAGTGTTCAAGACTCTGGAGAATGACCCGCTGTTTGCACGCCAGCCTTTTGATGACATCACCTTGGAGGAGCACCGTCACCTGTGCTTCCGGCGGATGAAGCGCATCTTTGAGTACCAGTTCTACTCACAGGAGGAGTTCTTCCAGAATCCGTTCCTTTCATCTGCGTGCAACAACTGCATCGGGGCTTATGACTGGTCTCTTTCCATCAAGAAAGTCCTTTGTTTTGATGTAAGCGTGCATTTTTCTGTGTTCTGTGTTTAGACAGAGCATGCATTTGGGCATTCAATGTTACTGTTTGTGACACAGAATTGGCTTATGGTCTGTTTTCTTTGCAGTGCAATCAGAAAGTGAAATTTTCTCAGTGCTATCAGAAAGGGAAATTTTTATATCTGATTATTTACATTTGCACTTTAACTAGTTAAGGGCTCTTGTATATGTGTTAACTCTTTGGGGTCCGAAACCTTTACCCACCTTTCATCTGCACCGGTAAGAAATTACAGAAAGCAAAGCCCAAGTAGAAGATTACTATATTTACTCGATTGTAGCACGGCCATTATTGTGATGCGGGGGGGTGACTTTTCATTGCGTACAGAAAGAAAAAAAGTAAAACAAGAATAAAAGAATTGTGTGCATCATTGCGCTTTCTAGACAACTTGAATTTCTGTATTTAATTGTAACGCGAGGGTCAACTTCAGGTCACAGAAATCTGGAAAGAAACTCGTACTATTACATTCGAGTAAATATGATACTTACACTTTTATAAATGGCGCACAATACAGTGAGGAAACGCGCACGTGAATCAACTATGTAAGAATTTGTTGAGCAGTGCCTGGCCATGGACCGCTGCAGTGGTTTTTCATTGCCGGGCTCCTCCTGATAAGGGACCACAAAGAATTAATCGTGAGCTTCTGGAAAAAAAAAAGATTGGTTACAGCAACTTTGCTGTGAGATGGGCTACAGTGCTACTGGTCGTTCAAGGGTTGTGTTTTTTTTTCTTTTCTTTTGCTTAGATGTTCATTGGAGCTGTGAGGGGACTGGGAACGAAGAGGCATATGCGGATATTTGACGAAATACTGAAGTTCGAGGTAAGCCCTTGGGACTACTTGTTGCCCCATTGGTTGGGTTTAGTTCTTATGACATTTTTGTATGTTTTTTGCCTGGTAGGCAGCTGGATGCTTTGCGCTGACTGAACTCAGCCATGGAACAAATACAAGAGCCATGCGGACAGAAGCACTGTACGATCCAAACACACAGGCAAGTGACAGCACCTTAAGCTTTCTTTCATTTTAGAAGCAATAGACAATACAGTCAAACCATATTGAAACGGAAGCATATTCAAGCAAAGGTGCCTTCATTATATTCATGCAATATTCATTATAAGCTTATACTTACCACACATCAATATGGATCAGTAACATTTCAGATTTTCTTTTTTTTATCCATGTTCTTTAGATCAATGTACAAGGTAATAAGTACCCCACCAATGATATTACTCTTTGTGTTGTGCAGTTGTCTTGGTCATTTCGTACAGTTCTTGACTTTTATTCACAATTCTGAGTTTATCTGTGTATAGTGCATAAGGGCTGGATGTTCCATGCACTTCAACACTTACAAGCTTTAGTCGGCTTAAAGCATAGCTTTGGGAAGCAAAAGTTTTCATTTGTTCCTTTATTGAACATTTCTCCCAGTGTGTAATTAAGCGTCACTATTCTCCTCTGAAAAACATTTCGCTTGGCTCTTCGGGCAACATTATGTGTGTTGATGACTTTGTAGAAGGCCAAATAAAAGCTAGATATCTCGGAGAACCGACCATGCAGTGTATTAATGATCTGTTAAGTTTCACCCTGTATAGAGAGGCCCAGAGAAAAGTATAGAGGCCAAAAGCTTGACTGGCAGCATTGTCATCGAAGATGTTGACAAGGGATCCTAAAACAACAATAATGGCAAATGCTGTCACTGTACTGTGGCATCCGTTTTCTCAGGCTGTTGACATTTGTCTCACGGAAAAGTTGAGACTTTAGGGTGAAATGTGAGATTGAAACCTTGCTTTCTTTTCTTGATTCTCGTATCACTGTGATTCCATTGGTAGAAAGATGCTACGCCGATCACATTGTTGTGTTGTGTTTTTGTGTTCGTAGTAATTTAATGTAGTTGGTTTCCTTTATTTCCACTTTTGTAAGTGTGCAGAAAGGTACCACTTCGCCTTTTAAAAAAAAATTGGAATGCAGCAAAATTTTTTATGAACGCTTACTGTACTTACTCGAATGTAACGCAAGTTTTTTTTCTAGATATTTGCTACCTGTAGTCAACTGTTGTGTTGCAATCGTATACCAACGTTCCAAGTTTTCTAAAAAGTGCAATGATGTACACAATTCTTTTATTTATTTATTTTTTGTTTTATTTTTTTCTTGCTGGAAAGTTACCCCTCGCATTGCAATCGAGTGAATACAATAACAATCTTCACACCGTGGTTGCTACAATTACAGAAATTTAAGAAGCCTTGTGTGGAGCATTGAGAACTTGCATTGTGATCTCCCTCGCTATTACTTTTTATCAAAGTTCAGAAGATGTCTGAGCTTGAACTGATGGCGCAAATGTTAGACAGGGACGAAGAAGACACGTAAACACGGAAAGCGCACGAAGAAGTGCGCTTTTTCGTGTCTTACGCGTCTTCTTCGTCCCTGTCTAACATTTGCGCCATCAGTTCAAGTTCAGCTATGCACCAACTAGCCCGACAGCAAACGTTATTAAGCTAGGAAATGCTAGAAATGCAGGAAAAGTTTCCTAGCATTCTAAGCGTTGACCTTTATTAAAAGTAGTGCATCTAGTGCCTCAGAAATGCTCTAGTCGCCAATCTATTCCTTACTGCATTGTTGCGCTGTTCTGTAATTTTTGTTCTGCACACTCAGTATAAGTTCTCGATATTTCAGAGCTGTCTGACTGTGTAGTTCTTTAGATAAGATCGTTATGTTTTTAGCTAGCGTATCTTTTTTGTGCGAATAGATGAAAAATCCTTGAACAGGGCTTGTCGCTAGAGCCGACATTTCGACCAGCAGGCTCGTCTTTGTCAAGGCAGCAAGGACACGTCTGCTTTTTGAAACATTGGTTCCAGTGGACGAAGTTTCTGGAGCTCTCCTTTACGGTGCCCCTCATAACCATATCGAGGTTTTGGGACGTAAAACCTCAACAATTATTATATTACCTTTCCTCTGCGCAGGAGTTCGTCCTGCACAGAGGAAAGGATGCCATAGTGTTTGCTCAGTTGCTGAGCAAACACAGCAAAATTGTCGGATAGCTCGGATCTCGCCGATATGGTCGTCTGCGCACAAATCGACGCTTTTACAGGCGCTCAATGAGAGCTACGTTAAATTTTCATACATTTGAACACGAAAGAAGCTAATGAAATAACAGTTGCGTTTGTTTTTGTTAGCTTTGTCTTCTGAGCGTGGGGTGGCGTCACGTCGCATAGACGTCTTATATAGACGCGTTCCATTTCTCGACAACATGGGCTAGATGTTTTCTAAGCTGTCAGCGTAGACTGTCTACGAGGATGTCCAGAATTGGAACACAGCCTGTCGCAGAAACACAGCTTACTGCTGTCTGTCGTATCTATAAACCTGGCCGCTCCACAGCCTTTCAAAACGGGATTCAACCCATAGGCGACGGTTCGCATAAAAAGATCTGCACGCCACAGAAAAAAAAAATTGGACACTTTGTAAATTCCAAAGTGTGTTCGGCGAAAGCCTGTGGCTATTCGCCTGACTATGCCATGTCTTTCTTTTTTTTTTTAGATGCGAAGCATCTTATGCTCGGGGCTCTGTCCGTCCCTCCCGCGTCCCGCGTCCCCGTCCCGCGTCCCACGTCCGGCCACTTTCATGAAGTAGGGAAGCACCCATTATGCGAACCAGAACACTGTAGTAATATGAAGGCCGTCAACCACTACTACAGTCACCAGAGTCATGGCCGAGAGCACAGAGAGGCTGCTTAGCAATGGCTAGGCAGGTGGTGTCTGTTGCCCAGGTTGACCCCTTCCGTGATCTTGCTTGCATGTGTTTGGAGGGGGCTTGGTCCGTCCCCCTATCCTCTCCTACGCTCACCCCCTTTCTCTACTCTAGGGAGCGGCGCCCGCGTCCCACATCCCCCACAACGCATGCGCGTCCCCTCCCCCCCTCTCTCCTCTAGGAATCCTCTACTCTACAGGGGCGGCTCCCGCGCCCCACAGCACATGCACGTCCCCTCCCTCTCCTCTCCTACGGTCCCCCCCCCCCCCCCCCGTCCTCTCCTCTAGGAATCCTCTACTCTACGGAGCGGCGCCCACATCCCCACAGCGCATGCGCGTCCCTCCTCCTCTCCTACGGTCCCCCCCGTTCTCTCCTCTAGGAATCTTCTACGGAGCGGCGCGCACGACAGGTGGTCTGACAGCTGCATACTCCGCTGGGGGGTGCCGCGGTATGAAAATGACGGAGCGCGTGCGCCTCATTCTCTCTCCTGTGCAGCGCCGCGATGAGCGGCCGGACCGCTGCCGTGAAATGAGAGCGGCGACGTTCCTCCCGCTCAAGCTAATTATCTCCCCGCTGCTTCACATCCACACATGGTTCCCTTTAGCGGGAGACGGGGAATTTTTTTTACACTCTCTCAGCAATGACGTGATTGATGAGAGAGTGTGAGGGAGAGGCCACAGCTGGCACCGTTCCAGGGCACGGGTGGACGGACACCGCGAGTATGAGACATTAAAGGCTTTCGCCTTAATACTTACGGTACGTTCCATGAGCTGCACAGTGACTCGAATTGATGATCACGTAGACGGAAGCGTATGACATCTGCGATTACATCGACAACACAAGCACGATTTTACAGTCAGGGTAATATTACGGTCCCGCGTATTAAACCAGCGTTCCAGAAGTAGCCGGCAATGCAGAAAACAAAGAACGCACTCACCCACGTGCGTAACATTCGTCGTATGTGCATGCTTGGTATTCGTCTAGCTCGCGATGCTAATAGGGATGCCTCGATCTCGCCGTCAGTGAAGCGGGGAAAAGAAAAAGAAACCCATAGAAGAGGGTCGCTAGAATACCGAAAATTTTTAAAGCCAGAGTCTGAGATGTTGCATCAAATGCGAAAATTGACTTGACGCGGCGGCGTCGGCATCAACAAGAGTGGTGCGAAAAATCATCATGTGATGACGTCATAACGACGTCACAGGTCACCAATATTTGTGACGTCAACGATGTTTTACCGTTGTTTTACCTCGAACTTTAAGAGTTTCGATCTTAATAAGGATTGAGAGAAAGAGAAATTCTGGGGAAAAATTTCTTTTTGAGGCGAGACCCACGATCTGAAGGCGAGCGTCTTAACCACTTGGCACTCGGCTATCCAGGCATGCTGCAAGGCATTGCATATCCTTGTATAGTATAGTAAAACGAGGGGGGTTTTATAAAAAGACATGGTTGATCCCTCCGTCATAGGAATCGGTATAACACGAAAGTGAAACATGTCCTTGAAGAAGTACCGTATTTACTCGAATCTAGGCCGATGTTTTTTTCAAAAAAGGGATGTGCGAAAGTGGGGGGGTCGGCTTAGATTCGAGTACCATGGTTTGACCGCAGCCGCCACATACTGTCGGCCGCAAAAGTTTACGGGATCTGCAGCGCGTGTCGGAGCGACGTAAAACTGCAGCGCTGCGTCACCTACCGTGACGGTTTTCGAGGCTATCGGCCTCGGCGATTAGCGACAGCGCGTTTAGATAACGCGCCTTTGCCGGATCTTATCGCAGAGGCCGCGGCCGATATCCTCAACACCCGCCGCGTCACGGTAAGTGACAGTGACGCAGCGATGCAGTTTTTCGTCGCTCCGCCACGCGCTGCTGATCCCGCAAACTTTTGCGGCCGACAGTACGTAAAGGCCCGGCCACGCTATCGGCATGGCGGCTCGCCATGTGCCCATCTCGGGCTGCCGTGTGCAGGCGGTTCTGCATGCGCGTCCGAGGCATTTTCGCGACATCCAGCGGTAGCGTTGCACGGCGACGGTCGCTCAGCGGCGGAGTGGTGGGCCCCAAGACTACACAGGCGAACCGCGTTGTCTGCTTCGTACTGTCCATTGTTCCGAAATCTCGCGGTCATATTCGTTCATGCAGCGAGTGTTGTCGTGCCGGCAAGATGTCACGCCGGCAAAGGTGGATCGTGTCACGTGATGCGGGATTGCGGCATAGCGGCGCCGGCGATAACCGTGCCCTTTGACACCCCCTCCTCTCCGCTTCTCGCGTGCGCGACAGGCGCGGACCTGCGCGGGCGCAGTCAACGGGCGCGGGGCGCAGAGTTCGCCGTTTTCTGAAGTTTAGTGCAGTCGCATTGGTAGAGTTCTGGAAGTGTCGCGCCTTAACCACGTGCTCGCGAAACGCTTGCACCACATGTGGTTTTGAAGCGATGGCACCAATCAAGTGGCGCCACTGCAGCGTCGTTTTGCACGCGGAGATAACTTCAAACCTGCAAGCGCAGCACGAGTTCGGCGTGCACGAAAGAATGTGCGCTACGGAGTGCGCGCTTATGCAATAAAAATGCTGGGTTTTCTGCCGATGAAACGGCATTTCTTTCATTCGGCCTGCATTCGAGGTAAACTTTTTTTTTTCCTGGCCTTGCGAATTTCGGGGGTCGGCCTGCAATCGGGGGGCGGCCTAGATTCGAGTAAATACGGTAGTTGAATGCTTACTGTACATTGATATAAGAGAGTTTGCACAATGTCTATTGGTGTTTGACAGTTACAGCACCGTTTAACGTGGATGCATCCACGCTGACGCTCGGTGGTGCATCTGTATCCCGACGACTAACCTCCATGATCAATGATTAAACAAACCCTTGTGGTCATAGATGCTTGTGGTAGCTGTACAGTGAGAGCGGAATCAGAGAAAGTGGTGTGAGAGCCAGAAGAGCGTCACTTATTGGACGCCGAACTTGGGCTAAGGTGCCCACTCGCGCCATGTTAGTTATTGAACACCGCTGCCTGTCCAGAGGGAAACGCAACGCGCGTCTTGTCTTCCCCGTTGGCCGGCTGCGATTTTTCGCGGGCCGAGGTTAAGCCACGCGACGCAGTTAACGCAGTCATGCGTTCATGCATGTGGCACAGAGCTACTTTTGGTATGGATGGATGCTATGAGCGAGGCCAACGCTGGGGGTAAGGTCGCCACCTGGCATTACGTTAATGCGTCGACAAAATTGCATTTTTCCCCTATTCGAAACGCGCCGAATGGGACGGACGCGTATAAACGACGCTTTGAAGGAACTAATTGTGGATATCATGGTCGGGATGCATTACCTCACTTTAGCACGAACACTAAGATGACAGTGGTAGATATAAAAGGCATGTTTTTAACGCCTCCAGAGTATGTGACCGTGGCGCATCAGATTTCTCCCAATAGATAATGATGATGGTTTGCCGTTTGATTTAATAATGTTAACAGGCCTCCACTGTTTATGGCGCGCCCGTATGGCAGGATTTCATTGTGATCCAGATGCAAGACCCGCAAGAATGTACTTCAGAGAGTGCATGTCGAAGTTTGTTGAAATTCAGAAAGCGCAGGAGTTTGTACCTGAGTGGTTGTCGAGGGTGGAACCCTTGACAGCCCCTCAAGGAATTTTAAAATTGGTGTCTGTCCTGTAGGACTGACACTGTTTGTTGTTATTACCCCTATGTCATTGTTGTTGTACATAATGTCTGGAAACAGGCAATAAACCAAAAAAAAAAAAAAAAGACCGTGGCGCAGTGGATAGCGTGCTCGGCATCTCTTGTTGCCGATCAAGAGGTCGTAGGTTCAACTCCCATTGACGGAACTTTTTTTTCTTTGTCTTCTGATCATGTGTATTTTTTCGACGTCATTTCCGTGACGGAAATACGTCACTGAAATCTTGGTGGACCCCGGCATAAAACACTTTCGTGTTAAAAATTGGGGGGACCCTTTAGCTTCGCCTTTAAGAGTTGAACGTGATAGTGATATTGTCACGTGGTCGTGACGTTGACCCAAGCAGCAGTCGGTATGTTCAAGATGAAACTGTTTATTAGGCCGAACTTGTGGCCGGTAAACGGAAAGTCAGATTACAGCAATAAGCACTGGCACTGATAGCGGCGAACGGAGCGTCGACCGTCGATCAACTGGCAAACGGTGAAGCGCGTCGGCATTTATACGCGTGTCATCGAATATTCCAGTCTTATCACTGGCTGTCGCGAAAGCTCTGGAATAAGCTCGCGTGTACGCGGCTTGCGCGCAATCTTAACACAACGATCTACAATAATCGCGAAGCTTCTAGAAAAATGAGGCGCGGTTTGCGCTGAGCATTGCTTACAGTCTTTGTGGGCGTAAACTGAATACAGCACAAGTATAATACAAAACGCGCGTGGCAATGCCCCCTCTGAAAAAAGCATCGTCCCGATGCTTAAAACAGAACACGGGGGGAGGGGGGGAGGGTTCGTGCAACAATAAATAACAATAACAAAGCAAGAAAGTACAATAAACAATAAGCACAAGCACGAAAGTACAATAATAAAGCAAAAATTACAGTCTTCAGGTTCACTAACGCGCGTAATAGGGCTTGAGGCGCACGACGTGGACGACTTCAGGTCGCGCACGGCGCCGCTGAGAGTTCGTAATGCCGTCAGGGACAACCTCATAGTCGAGTACGCCGAGACGTCGAAGTACCCTGTAGGGTCCGAAGTATCTTCGAAGAAGCTTCTCGCTAAGTCCCCGTCGGCGAACTGGCGTCCAGACCCATACACGGTCACCGGGTTGGTATTCCATGTGGCGTCTTCGAAGGTTGTAGCGACGGCTGTCGGTCTTTTGCTGGCTCTGGATGCGCAGACGGGCGAGTTGTCTGGCTTCTTCGGCGCGCTGAAGGTACACAGTGACGTCGACGTTTTCCTCGTCGGAGACATTGGGCAACATGGCGTCGAGCGTCGTTGCCGGGGTCCTTCCGTAGACCAATCCATACGGCGTCATCTGCGTCGTTTCTTGTACCGCCGTGTTGTATGCAAAGGTTACATACGGAAGGATGGCATCCCACGTCTTGTGCTCGACGTCGACGTACATGGCCAGCATATCGGCGATGGTCTTATTTAGACGCTCGGTGAGGCCATTGGTCTGCGGGTGGTAGGCGGTGGTCCGGCGGTGACTTGTTTGGCTGTACCTCAGTATCGCCTGCGTTAGGTCCGCTGTAAAGGCCGTACCTCTGTCGGTAATGAGGACCTCTGGGGCGCCATGACGCAGTACGATGTTCTCGACGAAGAACTTTGCTACCTCGGCTGCACTGCCCTTGGGCAGCGCCCTTGTCTCGGCGTAGCGGGTGAGGTAGTCCGTTGCTACGACGATCCATTTGTTTCCGGAATTCGACGTCGGGAACGGCCCCAGTAAGTCCATGCCGATTTGCTGGAACGGTCGGCGAGGTGGCTCGATGGGTTGCAGAAGTCCGGCTGGCCTAGTGGGTGGTGTCTTCCGTCGTTGACAATCTCGACAGGTCTTCACGTAGTGGGTGACGTCGGCAGCGAGGCGAGGCCAGTAGTATTTTTGTTGTATCCTCGCGAGCGTACGGGAAAATCCAAGGTGTCCAGCCGTCGGGTCGTCATGCAGAGCGTCCAGAACTTCGGGACGTAACGCTGAAGGCACCACGAGGAGGGAGTCGGCCCGAAGTGGGGAGAAGTTTTTCTTTAGGAGAATGCCGTTCCGCAAGAAAAACGACTCCAGTCCTCGTCTGAATACCTTTGGAGCCATGGCGGCCTTGCCCTCGAGGTACTCCATAAGGCCCCCTGAGTTCCGGATCGGCTCGCTGTCGTTCGGCGAAGTCATCGGCGCTTATGGTTCCCAAGAAGCAGTCATCATTAAGGTCGTCCTGTGGCGGCGGGTCGACGGGGGCGCGAGACAAGCAGTCGGCGTCAGAATGCTTTCGTCCGGACTTGTAAACGACGGTAACGTCGAATTCTTGAAGTCTGAGACTCCATCTTGCGAGACGACCTGAAGGGTCTTTCAAGTTAGCTAGCCAACACAAGGCGTGGTGGTCGCTCACAACTTTGAAGGGCCTACCGTAGAGGTAGGGGCGAAACTTCGACGTAGCCCAGATGATGGCGAGGCACTCTTTTTCTGTTGTTGAATAGTTGGCCTCTGCCTTGGATAGCGACCGGCTAGCATAACTGATAACCCTTTCCAGTCCGTCCGTCTTCTGCACAAGGACGGCGCCGAGTCCCACGCTGCTTGCGTCGGTGTGCACTTCTGTTTCGCCGTGTTCGTCGAAATGCGCAAGTAACGGAGGCATTTGCAGGCGTCGTTTTAGTTCTTGAAATGCTTCCTCTTGCGGTGTTTCCCACTTGAACTCGACGTCGGTTCTGGTAAGGTTAGTGAGTGGCTCGGCGATGCGGGCAAAATTTTTGACGAACCGCCTGTAATAGGCGCACAGGCCGAGAAATCGACGGACGGCCTTCTTGTCGGCGGGTGGCGGGAATGTAGCGATGGCGGCTGTCTTTTGAGGATCGGGGCGTACTCCGGACTTGCTGATCACGTGACCCAAGAACAAGAGCTCCTCGTATGCGAAGCGGCACTTTTCAGGCTTCAAAGTGAGGCCGGAGGTCTTGATTGCTTGAAGTACTGCGTCAAGTCGCCGGAGGTGTTCGTCGAAGTTGGAAGCAAACACAATGACGTCGTCCAGGTACACGAGGCAAGTCTGCCACTTCAGTCCTGCCAGTACTGTGTCCATAACCCGTTGGAAAGTCGCAGGCGCCGAGCAGAGACCAAAGGGCATGACCTTGAACTCGAAGAGGCCGTCTGGTGTTATAAACGCGGTCTTCTCTCGGTCTCTCTCGTCGACTTCGATTTGCCAATAGCCGGTCTTGAGGTCCATCGACGAAAAGTACCTCGCATTGTGCAGTCGATCGAGGGTGTCGTCTATCCGTGGGAGAGGGTACACGTCCTTCTTCGTTATTTTGTTCAGGCGGCGATAATCGACGCAGAAGCGTAGGGTTCCGTCCTTTTTCTTCACTAACACCACGGGTGACGCCCACGGACTCTTTGAAGGCTGGATGATGTCGTCGCGTAGCATTTCGTCGACTTGTTTCTTTATTGCCTCGCGTTCCCGCGTTGAAACTCTGTACGGGCTCTGACGTAGTGGCCTGGAACTTTCCTCTGTTATGATGCGGTGTTGTGCGACTGGGGTCTGTCGAACTCTGGACGACGACGAAAAGCAATCCTTGTATTGCAGGAGCAGGCTATTGAGCTGTTCTTGTTTATGCGTCGGAAGGCTCGGATTGATGTCGAAAGTTAGTTGACGAGCTTGGTTCGTCGTAGCGTGTTCGGTAAACTCGGCGAGGGCGAAGGCGTCACTGGTTTCCATGATGTCTTCGATGTAGGCGACCGCCGTGCCTTTGCTCACGTGCTTGTATTCGTTGCTGAAGTTCGTAAGCATCACTGTTGCTTTCCCTTCACGCAACTCGGCGATGCCTCGTGCGACGCAAACCTGACGGTTTACAAGCAGGTGTTGATCACCCTCGATGACGCCTTCGAAGTCTGCCGGTTTTTCGGTGCCGACGGAAATGATGACGCTGGAGAGAGGTGGAACGGTGACGTGCTCTTCTATCACGTTCAATGCATGGCTCCATGGCGTCGTCTGGGTAGGCAGCGCCTTTTCTGCGGTTAGTGTTATCGACTGAGACCTTAGGTCGATGACGGCGCCGTGTTTACTTAGGAAGTCCATCCCAAGTATTACTTCCCTGGAGCAGTGCTGTAGGATTAGAAAGCTGGCTGGATAGGTCCGGTTATTGATGGTGACTCTTGCTGTGCAAACACCGGCTGGCGTTATTAGATGACCCCCAGCGGTACGGATTTCAGGGCCTTGCCAAGCAGTCTTCACTTTCTTCAGCTTCGTCGCGAAAAGCCCACTGACGACGGAATAGTCGGCTCCAGTGTCGATGAGAGCGGTGACGTTGTGACCGTCGAATATTACGTCGAGGTCGCTGGTTCGTCGTCGTCCGTTGCGGTTGGGTCGCGGCGTCGGATCACGGCTACGTCGATTTGTTGCGCTGCTTCCTTGTTGCATCGTCACGTCTTCGTCGGTCCGCGACGTTTCGTCGGCAGGGCTTCGTCTGCTTGGCGTCGTGTTCTGGTTTCCTCGCGTTGTCGTCGTCGGCGGCCGCGGAGGATCTTCGGCATTTCGTCGTACAGCAACCGCACCTCCATCGGTTGCTGCCCTTAGTTTCCCGGATACGGGCTAGGCGACCGGCCCCGGTTTGGGCCAGTGTACTGCCGGCGGTTCGGTGACATGTAGCGGCCGGGCGACGGCGAGCGGGAAGGTCGTCGTTCTTGCCACTGTGTTCCGGAGAGGTAGTCGTCGATGTCGCGAGGCCGTTCGCCTGGCTGCGGACGCGGCGCGTTGACGGCGAATCCGCGTAGCCCCATCTGTCGGTACTGGCATCGGCGGTACGTGTGGCCGGCTTCTCCGCAATGGTAGCAGAGTGGACGGTGGTCGGGGGCTCGCCAGATGTCGGTCTTCCTCGGCGTGTACCGCTGGCCTGCAGGCGGGCGAGATGGCGGTGGTGGTGGCGGCGTCTGGCGACGGTAGTGCTGCTGTGCGGCGTCCTGACGGGGGCGTTGAGAGGGTGCGTAGCGTCGGGCTGCAGCAGCGTAACTCAAGACCTGCGGCTGGGGCTGCGTTTGTTCGGGAATTCCCAACGCTTGCTGGACTTCGTCACGAATAATGTCGGCGATCGAGTCCACTTGAGGCTGGGTCGAGGGTAAGAGCTTGCGCAGTTCCTCTCGAACGATCGCTCGGATCGTCTCGCGTAGGTCGTCGGCTTTCAGCGCTTGAACATCCGCGTAGCTCGTCGTAGGCAGGCGGCGGTTGTATTGCCTGTTGCGGAGTTCCAGCGCTTTCTCGATGGTAGTGGCCTCCGAGGCGAATTCCGAGACCGTCTTCGGGGGGTTGCGCACAAGTCCGGCGAAAAGTTCTTCCTTTACTCCCCTCATGAGGAACCGAACCTTTTTTTCCTCGGGCATGTCAGCGTCGGCGTGCCGGAAAAGCCGCGTCATCTCCTCCGTAAAGATCGTGACGCTCTCATTCGGGAGCTGCACTCGTGTGTCCAGTAAGGCGGCGGCCCTTTCCCTTCGGACGACGCTCGCGAACGTCTCCAAGAAGGCGCCACGAAAGAGGTCCCACGTTCGAAGCATGGACTCCCGGTTCTCGAACCACGTCCTCGCGGCGTCTTCGAGGTAGAAGTAGGCGCGTCGGAGTTTTTCGTCGGAGTCCCAGTTGTTCATAGTCGCGACGCGTTCGTACGTCTCCAGCCAGGTCTCGGGGTCCTCACTTGGCGATCCATGGAAAGTCGGTGGCTCTCTCGGTGGCTGGATCACGATCGTTGCTGGGGACACGGCGGCTGTCATTGTCCCTGTCGTCTTCGTCACCGTGGCCTTTGGCTTGTCCGGTAGCAGTCCGTGCTGCGGGGGAGTCCTTTCAGCCTGCGGCTGGCCCGACTGTCACTGATGGCGTCCGTGTCTTCTTTCGCGACGTGGGCTGGGTTCACGGCTTGACGGGGGCGTTCGGTACATGGGCCGTGAAGCACCTCCACCAGATGTCACGTGGTCGTGACGTTGACCCAAGCAGCAGTCGGTATGTTCAAGATGAAACTGTTTATTAGGCCGAACTTGTGGCCGGTAAACGGAAAGTCAGATTACAGCAATAAGCACTGGCACTGATAGCGGCGAACGGAGCGTCGACCGTCGATCAACTGGCAAACGGTGAAGCGCGTCGGCATTTATACGCGTGTCATCGAATATTCCAGTCTTATCACTGGCTGTCGCGAAAGCTCTGGAATAAGCTCGCGTGTACGCGGCTTGCGCGCAATCTTAACGCAACGATCTACAATAATCGCGAAGCTTCTAGAAAAATGAGGCGCGGTTTGCGCTGAGCATTGCTTACAGTCTTTGTGGGCGTAAACTGAATACAGCACAAGTATAATACAAAACGCGCGTGGCAATATCCTGTCCTTAGTGCGTACTTCAATCACTTAGTGCACACTATGTAATGGGCAGCATGCTTTAAACCATGAGCAATTATGCGCGGGAAATGCTGGAAATGTTTTTGAAGTTGCTATGCACCCACTACGTGGTCTTAACGGAATACGCGCAGTAACGTGTGTGCCTTTTGTAATGGGTACACGGCTTTGAACAACAATGCCGTTATGATATTCACATCTTCTGGCGCCCGATGGCAATGTACGCTTGTACCACGCAATATTACTGCGATATTACATGTTGTATTGTGACGCCTGTATCCGTGCCTGTATACAGGACGCACGGGTTTCCAAAGCATGAAAGTTATTTTCACTGCAATTCCAAGCAGAGGAAGTTATTTTATGTGTAATCACAAGCAGAAGCGTGGCTGTGTGGTAAAACACCTGCTTGCCACGCAGACGACCTGGGTTTGATCCTCATTCGTACCCGGAAATTTGTATTATTTATTTTATTTGCATCATTCTCGATCTTTCGGTCACGGACAAGATGATTTTTCGCTCACAACCAACGACACCGACGCCAGAATTTCTGCGAAACAAGCTCTTTAACGTGAGAATGGGGACGATGGAATGGAGGAGAGAGTGTAAAGCATAGCATAGAAACAAAAAGAGAGAGAGAGAGAGAAATAGAGAGAACGAAAGGCAGAAATGAAAAAAGGAGAAAAAGACAGAAAGAAATAGTGAACGAGCGAGTACAGAAAGAGTGAATGAGTGATGAAACACCTTTATTTGGTCCACAATAGACGCGAGCGAGAAAAAAGAAGATAGAGAAAGAAAGATAGAATGACTGAGAAAGGGCAAGAAATAGAGAGAGAGAGAGAAGTAGAAATAAAAAAAAGACAAGAAAGACATGTGCAAGAAAAAAAACAGAATAGAGAAAAACAGAGAAATAGAGGAAGTAATAAAGAAAAAAATTTGCAACACTTGGCCGAACAGCAACAGCAGGGTTGCCGTTGGTGGCTACTTTGCGCCAAATTGGCTACTTTTTGACCCCGTCTGGCGACAAAAATTTGCAGTTGGCGCAATGGCTATTTTCTGGCTACTTTTAAAGTGCTGATTTGGCGCATTAAGTAGCCATTTGTTCTCATTTTTGCAGACAAAACACATTGTGTTTAAGCTTTTCTCTCGCT
Organism: Rhipicephalus appendiculatus; assembly: GCA_030522465.1. Classification (NCBI taxonomy): domain Eukaryota; kingdom Metazoa; phylum Arthropoda; class Arachnida; order Ixodida; family Ixodidae; genus Rhipicephalus; species Rhipicephalus appendiculatus. Next base: position 33,823 of record JALIZH010017027.1, on the reverse strand, counting down.
TCAGCGGATGTGTATGGTCGTCCTCTAGCCACCAGTAGGCTGGTGCGCATCGAGGCACCCTTACGCGACGCTTAGCGCGTCTCCAAATACGGAGTGGCGAAGCTGCGTGCATGGTAACGAACGCGTGGCCAGCTGGGTGCTCAAGCTTCCCGCCATCTATTGTGATGCTACGCGCAAGTTCTACGAATAATTCTGATGCGCAGTGCATGTTCTCGTGTAAATAGGAAAGCAGACATCTGCAACAAAATTTAGCTGGCCTGCTCATCTACAACCAGAATTTGGTCTGCAGCTTCAACGAAAATCTGTTTCAACTTTACATGTTCCTTCCGACTTGCTGCCTGGAATATTGTAATACAACTTTGTGTCTGGCAAGAACTCATATTTTCTACATAAAAGATATGCACGCGTAATGAATTTATCCTAATTCGTTCACTTAATTTATTTCCAACTTATCGGTGGCTTTCTATGCTCTTACTTATTCAAAATGGTGTTATTTATTGATCAATACTAAAGAATCTGCTCATAATACTACTTCTGTCCCACTTAATTGGCTACAAATTTGGCGATAATATTAAATGGCATGGCTACCTATGGCTACTTTTGGCTTGAGTTCTGGCTCCTTTTCAAGTCCACCCAACGGCAACCCTGAGCAACAGCCAGGACGAAGCCGATCAGCTCTGCTCTCTTAAACATTGCACTTTCAGTGCGCTAGTGTGCGCGTGTATGTGCGTGCGTGCATGTGTGTGTGTGCGTGTGTGCGAGAGAGAGAGAATACAGCAGCTATAAGCCGCAGAGTTCTTACTTACACAACTGAGGAAAAAAGAATGCGTCAGAACGAGTGAACCGAAAGGAAAATCTCACGAAAAGCACATGATTTTTTTTACGGAAAACAGTGCGAAACAAAACGGGTCTACAAGACATACCGCCTGTCTTCCTTGCCTTTTTTTTTTTTCACGCTGTTTCCTGTAGTAAAGCCACACCAACAAGCTCAAGCCCAGATTCGCTAATCTATTTTTTTTCCGTCCATCGTTGCCGCAGCAGTTCGGTCAGGCTCATTCACCCGAGCGGCTGCCATCGACATGCTTGGTGTCATTTGGAGCTAGCAGAAGGCCGGTCTTTAGAACGGCGATGCCCGTTGCAGCAGACGCGATGGTCTTCTCCGTAACGGTGTAACCCAGCTTCCTGAGCAGGTGCGCCTACGACAGTCAAGGCTCGAGCTAGAACGCCACCATATGCACACACATTTGGCAGCACTTTAGATGTCACAAAGTGGGCTAATTCATGAAGTTTCCTAATAATACTCTATAGAGGCAACTCTGCATGGCACAAGTGTCTATGGGAGCTGCGACCCATGGCACTTCACACAGAATGTGAATTATGGGTAGTACACGGATTAATCTAAGCTTCCTTCTTTCGGCTCCGTGTGGCCTGAATCCGCTTTGTCGCAAGACGAAGTTAAGCAAATGTTCAGAAGTTCCCCTTCACCCCCTTAAGATTTTAGGCTCACCAATTTAAATCGGCCCACGAATTTCACAGCAATCCATTCTTTTATTCGAAACAAATGCCAAAAGACAACAATAAAAAAAGTGACAAGTACGTTCGAAGCCGCAAGCACGAAGATTAGGCAAAGCCGTCTACTAACCATCATTCCCGTGGTGGCTGAACGATCGCAGTGCCAGCGTTCCCTCTAGTAAATATTGTAGGAAACTCTATGGGCTCATTGGTAAGGATTCGTCCTGAAAGCAGGGTGAACGCTTCATTAGTATTCAAGACCTAATAGAAGCTGATGTTTTAACACTTAATTCGGAAATTTACTATTTTATTTCTAGACACGATTATCAGACATCATATAATCGAACGCTTCCCCCGTGAAGTAGAAAAAGGTTCTAGTTTTATCGGCTTGAATACTTATGAGGTGCCCACCTCAGATGCGGTCGATCGTGTGCACACACCAGCAAACGCGCCAGCAAATCATCAAACGGCGATTAACATGCTTCATTGTAATAACTACGTCTCTGGAATGTTGTTGGGCCTATGTGCATGAATAAGTATGGAATCAGCATGCGATGCACTGATAACACTGATGTGGCATCACCAAGTTCGCGTCCCACCACGTCGGTGCTCAAACGTGGCTGTTCCAGTGATGTCTATGCAAGCCATCTTTACGTCACAGGTGATTGGGTGTTTTCGTACGAGTTGAGCGGACAGATGGGATAAAGGCGCGAAAGAAAGTTCATTGCTGAAGCTGCAACACCGCGGAAATTTTGAGCGAACTTTAACATACCGTGGCGGCAGCCAAGCTAAGCCAAGCCGCCAGGCAGCGCCACCCTATCCGCTGCTCTCCGGAACCTCCAGAGAACTCGAATAAAACCAGTTGATGTTTGGGATCCACACCGCGCGGTCGTGTCTGCTTCTCCCGCGCGTACACGAATCCCAACAGTGGTGACCCGGACGAGGCTTACCGCCTTTTTCAAGCGATCGACGCCATGGAGACTCCCCCTGACGCACCGGCCATCTCCGCCGTCGACATCAGGCTCCCCGCCGTCGACATCAGGCTCCCCGCCGTTTTGGACAGTGGACCCGCAGCTATGGTTCCTGCAGGTGGAGTCCCAATTCACCGCTCGTCGTATTGCCGCTGAGCTAACAAAGTACCACCACGTGGTCGCTAGCCTCCCACCGGCAATAGCGAGCGAAATACGCGATCTGCTGGTCGCTCCACCTGCAGAGAACGCGTACACAGCGGCTCAAACAGCTGCTCATCAGCCGCCTCACGCCGTCGGAGCCTCAGCGACCGCAGCAGCTACTGCACGACACCGAGCTCGGGGACCGGACGCCCAGCCAATTGTTGCGCCACATGAGGCAGCTTTTGCACATGGCCGGCGCAGCCACCACCGATGCCGACAGCAGACTGCTTCGCGAGCTGTTCCTACAGCGACTTCCGGTCAACGTGCGCATGGTCCTCGCCTCGGCTGCCGACAAACGCCTGTCTCAACTCGCCGAGCTCGCGAACTCGGTGCGCTGGCGGTCGCTCCGCCGTCCGTCGCGGCGCTACAGCCAGACATTGCCGGCGGCGCACCTACGACCACGCTGCATGACATCCGGGAGCAGATATCCCGCCTCGCCGATACCGTCGCAGCGATGCAGGCCCGCAGCACTCCCGAGGAGCGCCAGCGCCCAGCAGCGCAACAGAGAATCTGCTGGTATCACAGGAAGCATGGCAATGCTGCTCGCAAATGCATTCCTCCTTGCGACTACGCGGGAAACGGGAGCGGCCGGCACTGAGGACGACCAGTGTCACAGAGGCCCCCGAACGTCGTCCATCAGTGCTTTTTCCTCACCGACCGCGACAGTGGCCTTCGATTCCTCGTGGACACCGGCGCTGAGGTGAGCGTGTTGCCGGTTGGGTCCACCGATCGCCGTGTCCCCAGTGCGTCCCCCCTTCAGGCGGTCAACAACACAACCGTCGCCACCTACGGACATCGCTCGCTGCCACTCGATTTAGGCTTGAACAGAACGTTCCGGTGGATTTTCATCGTGGCAGCAATGAAGTTCGCCATCTTGGGTGCGGACTTTCTTCGGCATTTCGGCCTTCTCGTCGACGTGCGCAACCGCTGCCTTCACGATCCCGTGTCGCAGGCAACTGTGCAAGGCAATCCCTCGCACCACCCTCCGCTGAGCCCCACTCTGCTCGGGCCGTCCGGTGCAGGAACGTTTCACTCGCATTCTGCGGGATTTTCCCGAGTTGACGAGGCAGCCGCCAGCCAGCGCCGCGGCGAAGCACGAGGTACGCCACTACATCGCCACCAGCGGCCCACCCGTGCACGTGCGGCCTCGCCGTTTGCCTCCAGAGAAGTTGAAGGTCGCTCGACAGGAATTTGAACACATGATGGAGCTAGGGATCATCAGACCCTCGTCGAGCGCCTGGGCATCTCCACTTCATATGGTGCCAAAGTCAACGCCGGGAGACTGGCGACCATGCGGGGACTATAGGACGCTGAACCAGGTAACGACTCCAGACAGATACCCGGTACCGCACATACACGATGTCACGACGAGGCTTCACGGTGCCACTATCTTCTCGAAGACTGACCTGGTGCGGGCATACCATCAGATTCCCGTTGCCCCGGAGGACATCCTGAAGACTGCCATCGCAACGCCTTTCTGACTTTTTCGAATTCCTCCGAATGCCATTCGGACTCCGAAACGCGGGTCAGACATTCCAGCGGTTCATGGACGGTGCTATACGCGGCCTCAACTTCTGCCACGCCTATCTTGACGACTTGCTAGTCGCCAGGAGCACTCCAGAAGAGCACGTGAATCATCTGCGCATCGTCTTCCAGCGCTTAGTGGAGCATGGCGTGGTCGTGAACATGGCCAAATGCGAGCTTGGTGTGCGACAGCTCTCGTTTCTTGGACAGGTCATCTCCGCCTCAGGAGTTCTTCCTCAACCCAACAAGGTTGAAGCCGTGCAAGGATTTCCGCAGCCGACCGCCAAGCGCCAGCTTCTGGGAATTTCTGGGTCTGGTAAACTTCTACCGCCGTTTCATCCCCCGCTGCGCCCAGATCCTTCAACCTCTCCACGACCTGCTGGCCACTTCATGGAATGGCTCAGACACCCTCTCCTGGTCTCAAGAAGCAAAAGAAGCCTTCTGCGAGGTCAAGGACGCTTTGGCAAACGCCGCACTGCTTGAATACCCCAGGTCCGGTGTCCCGCAGAGCGTAATGGTGATGCCTCCGATACAGCCGTTGGGGCTGTATTACAGCAGCTCGTTGGGGGAATCTGGCGCCCGATTTCCTTCTTTTCGAGGAAGCTAACACCTACCGAGCGCCGCTACAGCACCTTCTGGGAGAACTGCTGGCCGTGTACGCTGCCATACGTTACATTTTCGCCATTTCCTGGAAGGTGTGGAGTTTTTCGTCCTCACCGACCACAAGCCGCTTACTTATGCATTGCGCTCGCTAAGCTCCGATGGTGGAACGCACACAGCACGTGAACGGCGCCAAATGTCCTATATATCAGAGTTCACGACTGATATCCGCCACGTCAAAGGCGGCGACAACGAGGTAGCGGACGCCCTCTCACGGAATCCTGTGAACGCCATCATGCCCACACTACAGGTTGATCTTCCCGTCAAGGCAGCCGCTCAACGTGAAGATGACGGACTGAAACACCTGTTGACCGCGACCACTGCCCTGAATCTTGAGTGGATCCCAGTTCCCGGATCCGAGGACAAGGTTTGCTGTGACACAAGCGTCAGTAGAACTGCTCCCCGTTCGTGCCCGGGTGAGCCTCCGTCGCCATGTGTTCGAGTCCTTGCACAGACTGTCTCATCCGGGGGATTAGAGCCACCCAAAGACTGGTGACGGCAAGATTTGTCTGGCCGGGCGTAAATCGGGACGTCCGGACGCTGGGCACGCGAATGTGTAGCTTGCCAGCGCTCTAAGATACAACGCCATACCTCGACAGCACTGGGAACACTCCCCACTCCGGATTCTCGCTTTGATCATGTCCACCTGGACATCGTCCGGCCCACTGCCACCCTGCCACGGAAAGGCTTACCTGCTGACCTGTGTCGACAGGTTCACCCGCTGGGCGGAGGCCATCCCTATCGCGGACATCACTGCCGAGACGGCCATTGCGAGTGCTTTCCTGTACCATCTGGGTAGCCCGCTGCGGTGCCTGCCCTCCACGATAACAACAGACCGCGGCCGACAATTCGAATCAGCCCTTTTCACTGCCATCAGTCAGCTCATGGGCACCTCACGCATACGCACGACAGCGTACCACCCCATGAGCAACGGCATGGTGGCCGCTTTCACCGCCAGCTGAAGGCTGCGCTCACGGCAACCGAGGAACACAACTGGGTGGAGGCCCTCCCACTCGCTCTTTTGGGTATAAGGTCCACCTTGAAAGAGGACATTAGCTGCAGCGCCGCTGAGCTGGTCTACGGCACGACACTCAGGCTGCCGGGAGAGCTCTTGCGCGCGGCTCAGAGGAGGCATCCATAGCTTGCAGCGACTATGCACTTCGCCTACGCAACGTCATGAGCAAACTGCGCGCGGTACCTCCACGGCCCCCAGGGTCGCGTGTGGTGCACGTCGACCCACAGCTCACATCGTGCCCATATGTGTTTGTACGACACAACGGTTCGGCGACCATCTTCAGCCACCCTATGATGGGCCGTTTCAAGTCCTCCGCCGTGGCAACAAACAATTCACAATCAAGAGAAACGGCCGTGAGGAGGTCGTGTCGTTGGACCGCATCAAGCCAGCACACATGGACCGTGACAACGCCGTGTTGCCTCCACTAAGGGAATCATCGCCAGGACCCCCCAGCTTCAATGCCAGCCCAAGTCCACGAGGTGCCCTCCCGGCTGACGCACAGCGGGCGGCTATCAAGAGCACCCACTCGCCTGGACCTTTAACTCCGTGCGGCAACTCACTAGGGGGGAGTGCTGTGGCGGCAGCCAAGCCAAGCCAAGCCGCCAGGCAGCGCCACCCTCCGCTGCTCTCCGGAACCTCCAGAGAACTCGAATAAAACCAGTTGATGTTTGGGGATCCACACCGCGCGGTCGTGTCTGCTTCTCCCGCACGTACACACGCTGCTCCCAATACGGGGGCTGACGTCCGTCTAGCAGTCCTCACAAAAGGGTTCCTACCTGAATGTTTTTGTTGTAGAGAAGCCGCTACAATACCCTTCGCTACTTTCTAGAACGTATATTCTATATCTCGGGCTCTACAGCGTGCCGGCGACGTCATTTCGATATCATGCGCTGTATAGACAAATATAGCGACAGTATACAATCTGGGAACGATGCAAGTGGCACCGAATAAGCACGGTTAAGGACGCGCGCACAATGCCATGCAGTGGATACGTGAAGTTTGACGTGAACCAGGCCGTCAGAGCGCATGCGCATACCGGGTTAAAGTGCGACGACTTGGGCTCCGCGAACACTGCGTTGAGCGTAGTCGATCGGGAATGTGGGCTGCACACGCGTGTCGTTCCACACGCAATGAGGCAGCGCGTACATGCGAAGGCAGGTGATGAGTAGGGAGCGGATTATAGGCAAATGCCTATTTTTTTCCTTGCGTTCCTATCGCGTCACTTTGATATATGAGCATGAATTAGGGCTAAAGGAGGGCTTTTATAGTGTTTTTATAGTGCCTATAAATGCCTATTTTGGGGGGTTTGTGCCTAAATGTCTATAAGTGCCCATAAATGCCTATTTTCAACATTGCTGCCTATATGAACGCTATTTAGCCTCGAATTTTGCTGAAAGTGCAGTTTGAGACCGTAACTTATATTACCGGGCAAAATTGACGTTTCGGAACTTTATGGGGTGCAGCAACCTCCAGTTCCCTAGTTCAACAAACATCCGGGAAGCAACCGGTAGCAGCAGTGAAATGGGACGCGCCGGACACCTTACCCCCACCACTGACATGGCGCGAGCGGTTGGAGCAGGGGAGAGGAAAAGACGCTATTTCTGCAACCCTAAATGGGAGCACGTCCCAGAGTGTACAGTGGAATCGGGAGAGGAAAATAAAGGCGGGAAGAGGAGAGGGGAAGAAGAGGAGAGTGGCGTCTATGGCGAGGGACGTGGCGGGCGGATTTTACCGCCGGTTTTCCAGTCCAATGTTCCCATGGAATTGAAGCACCTCCTTGATACTTGGGCGTGGTGGGGGGCAGAAAACAGGAGGTGCCTGCGCGCAGCAGCAGGAATATGGAAAGCGAATGCGAAACCATGGAGTGCCGTGAGGGGAAAGTAGAAAGTAGGTAAAAAAAAATCAGATGTGCACATGGCTTTTGTTTCGTTTGTAATTTGCTCTTTAAGGGCGCTTCACCAGGTTACATGAGACATTTTAGTCAGATACTGGAAGTGTTCGCGTGCCCAATGAAGAGCTTTGTACCACAAGAACTTTTTAATTGGTTCATTACGAGCCGCGAAAGCATGATGCCGGTAGGTGGGCTTGAAACCTTTGCCACTCGCAAGTCAAATTCCTTCCCTGCCCTCTTCGGTGTCAGAGAAACTCGGAGCCGGAAGATCACACAACGTTGACGCATCAACACGCCATGCGCACGCAAGATTACACTATGTGCACATGACATGCCCAAGCCAGGTCATGCGCACAAGTGGTGTTGTATCGTTTCGGCATTCGCTCTATAGCGTACTTCCTCTTTCTGTGGGATGGATCTGTCTATGCGTTTGGAGAGGCTGGCATGGATCCTGTATCCTTACCACGACACAGTGCGTCGCACAGCCGGAACTGCTGTAAGGGACGATGCACCAAAAACATGCTAAGCGTTGTCAGGGGCTGGCGCCGGCACAACGCGGGAACGGCGAGAACACGAACACAAAAGAAATATAGGCAGCTAAGTCTCGCATCGCTCTCGATTCGAAGAAAAAACTAAAGAAAAACGTGCACACATTCCGTTTGTATGTTTTAATATTTCTATTAACTTTCATTCTTCTATTGAAGCAACAGTTTGCACAAATTGCACATGTAGCCTCGAATAATTCTCGCCTGTGACATACACAGGACCATTCCTTGTTGAACTTCACCTCCCCCGCATAGGTGCGCGCGCCCGTGAGATAAAGAGCACGAGGCATTTAGTCTGACATTTCACCTCCTTCCGGGGAGCGTAGGCGTTGCAAATCTTGGCAGACGTGATCGTTAGCGCAGTGTATGTATTACACTTCTAGCTCGAAACGCTCAAACCTGGTAAGGCGCCCTTTATGGTGTTCACACAAACAGGAGAAATTGACCCTGCGCTATTAGACCCGGCCAATACGAGGCTAACAGACCCTTCTGGCCTTTTAGCGGTCTGGCTATTGAATCCTGTGCTGCCCTTCCCAGCCATGCCGAAAAGAAGCAGACCCAGAAACGTGTCTATTCGATGGTGGACACTTAACTTACCATTCTGGAGAATAAAAGGAGAAACCATGTACTGGAAACCGTGCCCGAAAAGGGACCATTGCATGGCTATGTTAAATCATTAACGCCTTTGTGCAATCATAAAATATAACATTTGTTTGCTTTCCTGTCGTAGACCAGGTCGCGCACGTCCTTATTCGAAAATTTGAGTTTTTGTAAAAATTTATTGTGCCCATATTTACGATTTTGGGGGGGCCTAAAAGTGTGTTTTTCCTGCCTATTTTTGGCGCCTAAAACACGATTTTTAGTGCCTAAAAAATCCGGCCTCTAGTGATGAGCTGCAATTAACAGACATAGTGATTAGCAAAATCAGTACCCCCTTGAGGACACGGCTCACGAGAAGCGAAGACGCATTACGACGATCGGTTGCCCAAACACTGCCGCGTGATATAACTGCTGGGGTTTTACGTGCCGCAACAACGATATGATTATGGCGCACGCCGTTGTGGAGGGCTCTGGAAGTTTCGACCATCTGGGGTTCGTTAACGTGCACCTAAATCTGAGCACACGGACCTCTAGCATTTCGTATCCATTGAAATGGTAATTGAAAATAAAGCGATTTGAACAAGGTAATCGGACGGGAAGTAAAAACTAATCATCTATAGTTCCTTCTTTCTTTCATGGACTCCCAACTCCCGCCTAATTATCACTCTTTTCACTATTCTTTAGCCGCAGGAAAGTTCAGGTTCATGTATCCAAAATACAGTTGAAACTCGATTTAACAAAACCCGATTTTACGAATACAGTCGCCGACCGATTTTTCGGACCTGGCGGGGACCACGAAATAGTCCGAAAAATCGAACAGTCCGAAAAAATGGTTAAGACATGAAAATGAAGTTTATTTGGATCAGAGAAGTCTAAAAAAATCCCCAATAATGTCATGCTTCATGCTGTGGTTGGAGACGAGCAGATTTGGTTGTATTTGGGCTACGGTAACATCGTCAGCGCGTTGGCAATCGCTGCCGCCGAACGTTGCGGGCGGCACAGTTGGTGGCTCCATGGCACCAGGCAAACAAAACTTGATGCCGGTCGCAAAAAGATGCATGCAACGTCTCGCCTGTTCGGTGGGATTTAACGACGCGGTCTGGGGTTCTTTTGCCAGCACCGACACCGCACAGTATACGCGATCCTCCAGCATTCCGCCTCCATCAAAACGCTACCGCCGTGGCCGCAATCGAACCCGCGTGTTTCAGATTAGTAGCCGAGCTAGGGTGGCTAGCCGAGCACCATAAACACTGCGTGCTACTGAGCAACCGCAGGGAAACATGTGACGCGCACGACGGCCCAAGCACACTTGACACACCATCAACACGAGCACGCGCGTCACGACAACCGGAAAAACTAACGGCGCTAACGGACCGAGGGAAAAAAAAAAAAAGGGCCTAGCGGATGCCTACCGGCGTATTAATGATGACGATAAGGCTGACCGAAAAAGAAAGATTTTGAAAGCCAAGGAAGATCGGACACGGCCTCCGAAACTGGAAGATTGTGTGCGTTTCCGATCTTGGAGGCCACACAACTAGCCACTGGAAGCCAAACTCGACCAAGCCAACAGAAAATCCAACATGGCGGCTTTAAAATCGAACTTTAGGACATAAATTCGTCCGAAAAATCGGTCGCGAAAATGCATTAGTGCTATGGGAACCTTGACGGTGCATTTATGAAGTCCGAAATATCCAACAAGTCCGAATTTTTGGAGTCCGAAAAATCAGTCGGCGATTGTACCCTGATTGAACGAACAAATTCAGATTCCCCTCACAGTTGCCCACAGGCTATATTTCTTCACGCTTTAACGAAGTTCCCGATTTAACAAAATAATTCGCGGGTCCCCGATTTCGTTAAATCGAGTTTTAACTGTAACTCTAATCAGACTGTATCAGTCAGAACTTGAACCAGAACCATCGATTTCACGCCTGTTTCATATTTAGAAGACATTTTTTTTAATATTCGGGAAACCGGAAGTAACTGCTCGGCCGGAACTGCTTGGAAGGGAACCAAGAACGTCACTCGTTGCTCGTGCCGCTAATAAACCTATGCGTGAACTGACGAAGTGTTCACAGTCATATTAACCAGTAACCGCCTGACGAAGTGGTTATAGTCATAGACATAGGCATCCACAGGGGGGGGTGCAAGGGGCGGCTACCCCCCTTGGAATTTCAGATATTTTTCTATGCAGTGGCAATAAGCTACACAACTACTTGCTTAGCACACTGAGGTCCTGGTATTACCATTCAATTTCCAAGATTTCATGCCATCGACTAATCTTGCCTATCATGTCACGGCAAGTGAAAGAAACGCTGCCAAAGCTGGATGCCCCCCCCCTTTTTTTTTTTTTTGCAGATGCACCGCCTGCAAAAAGTTCTGCGGACGCCCTTGGTCATAGAAATGGTTACAGTCATGTAGCCGCCGGTTACTTCATTTTTGGGGTTTTCACCTGCGCCATGGCAGAGATGGTGGGAAGTCCTCCGCTGCCGCCAAGGGCACCCACCAGCGGAGACGGCGTGGCGCCTGCGGTTATGACGGTGGGTACCATGGACGTCATGGGTCGCTTGCCGGGAGCCAGCTTGTTCGCCGGCGAAGGGTCCAGGCCGAAGGGCTTTCCGGGCTTAGCGAAGGCGTCCATGTAATTGTTGAGCAGCAGACCCGAAGAGGTCTCGAAGCCGCTCCCGAAACTGTCAATAAGTCATGCAGAGAGCGCAGTCGATTAGGCCTGCTTTATGACATTAAAGCGAGAACCTTAGAGGGGCCCTGCAACACTTTTTCAAGTAGCCATGGAATGGATTCACTAAAGGAGCTTATTGCCTCACGAATTCCCCGCCGCAAAAAGTTTTAGCATCCGTCCAGTACGAGCGGACTTACAAAGATTTGTCGCATGCTGCAATTGCATATCTCTTCCCTCGTCACGACTAAAGAGCTGGAAGCTAAGCAGGGAGGGATGGCACGGGGAAAGAAAATACCTCACGCACGCCTCGCGACCATGAGCACTTTTCCTCTATTTTTTTTCTTCGAATACATGGCTTTTCAGTGTGATCGCGCGCGCACGTGTGGACAAGTCGCGGCCTCTCGCGGCGGCCCCAGTAACGACCCAGAGTGCCATATTCAAATCAGTTAATGGCCGATACAATGGCTGTGACGTGTGATCTTTGAGCTTGTAGCGTCATTTGTCGAGAGAAAAGAAAGCAATTTTTAGCTGACTTTGAGAATTTATTGTGAATTCCAGGCCGCGTGCTGCGCTATAATATTTGGCTCGCGTGTTCCCGGGAGCCTCGACTACCGATCGGCAGCGTTTTCTGACTATGCTCAAAAAGTGTTGCAGTGCCCCTTTAAAACGCGAACTGGCCGTCGGCTTCAACACGAGTGATGCAAAACGTCGCCGTGTGATGGCGTCAAGATATCCCGTCATCATGGCACAACAAACCGCGAAAATTTGTGACATCATAATGGCTTCACATAACGTCATCCCCTGACGACGTTAATTGGTCAAGATGGGCCGATCACGGAGGCACTGCAAAACTATGTGAGGTGCGGGAAGATTGCAGGGGGGAGAGGGTGATGTATCAGTACGATTGACTGAGAAAAAAAATTATGGCAATCGCCTTCGAGCATAAGGGACCTTTTTTTTTTTTTTGCACAAGACAAAGCAACGCAGATAATTGCACCTCGCATCGCCCATACAGTCTATATCATGACTGTATGGGCGATGTCATGTTATATGCATGACAATGAAACTTTTTTCTGAACAAGTAGCCATGTGAATGTTGGAAGACGTAAAAACTGAGCGCATATCGAATGTACGTATTGGAGACTTCGCATTTGCTCCTGTAAAGTAGGAGTTCAAATTAGGTCATTGTTTTGTAGGGCAGATGAACTGCAGCTTACTTCATAATAAAGATTTAAAGTGGGCGTTACTTCGCCATCTTATTAAGTTATAGTCGATTTGGTATGGTCTATTTGGTAATGATTCGTCTTTTCAAACATTTCTAAGTATCGCAAAAAGCCGAAAAGACGGTACAAGCACTACACTCTATGCCGCTTGTCTGCTTTCTCTCTCTCTTTTTTTTTTAACGTTGCCTAGACTTTTTCTTAACCATGAATACATAACCGAGGCACGAATCTTGGTAACATGAACGAAACGAACTGAAGAAGATATATCAACTTCAAAAAAAAGCAGCGATTATCATACACTCTGTGCCTACGAGGTACAGGTCCAGAGTACCTGAGTACCTCGTACAGGTACAGAGTACCTGTACGAGGTACAGGTACTCTGTGCCTACGAGGTACAGGCCGACGCCAGGGGCTTCGCCTTGTCGCGGTGTTGATCGGCGAATCCGATTGCATTGATCACCATATCGGCCTGCTTCTGTAATACGCAGACAAATGGGACCTCCTTTAGCACTAGCTAGTGTAAAAATTGATCAGGACACTTCGTAAGTTGCAAAGTGTGTTCGGCGAAAGCCTGTGGCCGTTCGACTGACTATGCGTTGTCTTTCCTTGCTGTTATTTTTTCATTTTCTTTTCTTCTTTTTCCGTGTGGCAGCGCAACTGTTGGTATGCGCGCCGCTGTGCCATCATGTGATTGCTGAGCGAGTGTGTGGGAGAGAGATCACAGCTGGCACCGTTCCAGGGCAAGGAAGGAGGGACGGACGGACGCCAGTATGAGCCATTAAAGGCTTTCGCCTTAAAACTCGCAAGGTTCTTTATGCATTTGCCTCAGACGACTCGAAGCCGTCTTCTTCTTTTAATCATTATTATTAATAGTAGTAGTAGTAGTAGTAGTAGTAGTAGTAGCAGTAGTAGTAGTAGTAGTAGTAGTAGTAGTAGTAGTTGTAGTAGTAGTAGCAGCAGCAAGCAGCAGTAGTAATCAGACATGCGCGAAATTATTATCATTGCCATTATGAATCACCATCTCATTACCTTGATCTGGGTAGGTGTATGAAGTATGAAATTGAAGTTTATTATAACATCATGAGAATACATGTGACATGGTACATAAGTTTTACGGAAGGAGGTCTCGAAGTGAACACTGTCGGGGGAACCTCCTGGCGATAGTGCATTGATTGAATGCAGGGCAGGCGAGTGCTAGCAAAAGAAAAGCAGAACAGAAACACAAAATCAATAAACAATAAAACAGGAACCATATTTTAAAAGCTTGACTTGCAACAATAGTGCAGGAAGCAAAACTATACTACATATTAAACAAATGGACGTGCATTCTAATTTTACAAGGCGTAAAACAATCCACACAACACAAAAGAAAGTCATTAAATAACGCAATTACATTAAAAAGTGAAAATGACAAATGAGAATGACAAAAAAAAACGAGAATGAAACAAGAAAATCCAGAAAGGTAATACCATGAAATGTTAGCATAAAAGTAGAAATTGATGTTTCTTTAATTGTACTTTAAACAATGTTTATTGTGGCAACTTTTCATGAACATGGGTAGTGAGTTTCAAATGTAAATACCAGAAAATAGCGCTGTGTGCTTAGCATAGTTGGAGTGCATGTAAATTGATTGATTGATTGATTGATTGATTGATCTCGTGTTTAGGGCCTACTCACACTTTTCACGTGTTCATCGTCTCCAAGCTCCGGTCTCCTTGCCAAAGCGAATTTCAGATCCTCTACGAAACTTTGCAAAGGAAAGGAAAGAAGAATGTGTCAATACAAGCGTACATGAAATATTTTACGATCGGTTGTCGAGACCATCTCATAAAAAAGAGCATACCCGAATCATCGGGAATGGCCTTATACATTTCTTTTATACGTTTATTTTTTTATATCGATTTGTCTTACGTGACAGAGAGACGAACGCACGTACGCACACACTTTTCTCGTACAGCAGGCCGAGAAATGCTAACGCATTTTAAATTTACGAATGCGACTGGCAGGACCGGCCGTCAGGTCCTCAATTTGGCGCTCAGCAGCGCCACGTCACAGCCAATACGTTTAAAGTATGTTGTTTTAATCCCTTAATAATGGATTAAAAGGCTAAAACTGACTTATCGATGTAAACGGCGACTCCATCGCACTCCCTCAGCTTTGTGGAGACGCGCTGGCATGCACGGGGGACATTAATAAATTACTTTTATTCCGCCTGAGAAATCCTCGGACACGGGGTGTCGATGGAACCGACGTTTCAACAAGAGATCTTGCCTTCTTCAAGACAGAGCCTTGTAGGATACAAGACCTCTTGTCGAAACGTCGGCTGCATTGACACGTCACGTTCGAGGATTTTTTGTTTCTTCATCATCATCATCATCTCATCATCATCATCATCAGCCTGACTATGCCCACTGCAGGGCAAAGGCCTCTCCCATGGTCCGCCAATCAACCCGGTCCTGTGCATTCTGCTGCCACGTTATTCCTGCAAACTTCTTAATCTCATCCGCCCACCTAATTTTCTGTCTCCCCCTCACGCGTTTGCCTTCTCTTGGAATCCAGTCAGTTACCCTTAATGACCAGCGGTTATCCTGCCGACATGCTACGTGCCCGGCCCATGTCCATTTCTTCTTCTTGATTTCAACTATGTATGATATCCTTAACCCCCGTTTGTTCCCTGACCCACTCTGCTCTCTTCCTTTCTCTTAAAGTTGCACCTATCATATTCCTTTCCATCGCTCATCATTTTCCTTTCCATCGCTTATCTCTTCAAGCTTCCCCGTCTCCTGAACTTCTGTTTCGTGTCAATTCCGCCAGTGGTTTGAATATATGGGGCAGTGACTCTCAGTCGAGAATGTGTCGGGGAGCCCTTGTGGACTGGTGGAAGTGGTGAGGGACCCCTTGCGGTGTGTCATAAAATAGTACAACACGCAGTGTGACATAAGTGCCTTCTATTTCTCACTGACAAATAATGGTCAAACTAATTAGGGGCGCCACCAATTCGATCTCAACAGCTTGTCGATAGGCTGTGCGGTCTGCAGCCTCCTTCGTCCTGTTTCTAGCTATATGACATATTGCCGCTAATAAAACACACACACAAGTGAGACACGAATAGGACGACAAAACGGGCGGCACTTCCAACTGATTTATTTCAGGCATGAAACAATGATATATATACACCAGTGACACACACATGCGCAGAATAGCCAACAGTACCTAACCTGCCCACCTCTCAAACAATCTAATCTCTGAAGTCCGCAGCTGTACGGACGTGTCACTTATACAATCGTCGCCTAACTTACTGATATAGAAAGCTTCTAATAACTCACGGGCTGTCTGGTATTTGCTTTTACCCAGGATCGTCACCTCCTGAAATCGCGGTTCGCATTTGCAGACCTTGCAGTGCGCGGGAAGATGCGCAAGTTCATTTTCTTGACAGAAAATGAGCATGACAGAAATCTAAGGAAAGAAAATGAACTCCCGCGTCCGGCCACTTTGATGAAGTAGGGAAGCACCCATTATGCGAACCAGAACACTGTAGTAATATGAAGGCCGTCAACCCTAACACAGTCATCAGTGTCATGGCCGAGAGCACAGAGAGGCTGCTTAGCAATGGCTACGCAGGTGGTGTCTGTCGCCCAGGTTGACCCCATTCCTTGAGTCATGGCCGAGAGCACAGAGAGGCTGCTTAGCAATGGCTAGGCAGGTGGTGTCTGTCGCCCAAATCTTGCTTGCATGTGTTTGGAGGGGGCTTAGTCCGTTCCTCCTTCCCGCGTCCCACACCACCACACCGCATGCACGTCCCCTCTCTCTCCTACGCTCACCCCCGTCCTTTCCTTTAGGAATCCTCTACGTAGCGGCGCGCACGACAGGTGGTGTGACAGCTGCATACTCCGCTGGGGGCGCCACGGTAGTTCCGCGGTATGAAAATGACGCAGCACGCGCGCCTCATTCTCTCTGCTGTGCAGCGCCGTGATGAGCGCCCGGACCACTGCCGTGAAACGAGAGCGGCGACGTTCCTCCCGCTCAAGCTAATTATCTCCCCGCTGCTTCGCATCCACACATGGTTCCCTTTAGCGGGAGATGGGAGAATTTTTTTATTCGATTCTGCCCTCTCCCCTCAAATCGGTGAACGCGCGGAACCATCGCTTCACCCAGTCGTCCGCCCAGTGGTTGGTTCGTTGCATGGACAACGAAACGCCGCGTGCGTCCCGTTTCTAAGGATCTTCGCTCATCGTTTGCATTTGCACACGGAAGAACTGCTAGTTTTAAATGCGAATGCATTTCTTAGTCGGGCTATGTGAGGTGTCCGGCGTTGTCCGCGGCGGCGTCCGCGCGCCGGCAGGTGTTATCTCTCCGCTCTCACCCCTTCTCCCATAGCAACAGCTGCGGGCGCGCGCGCTTATCCTCGCCCCCTAGCAACCGGAGCATGTGGTGCAAGAGAGTGTAGGAGAGGGCCAGGTTGGCCCCATTCCTTGAGTCATGGCCGAGAGCACAGAGAGGCTGCTTAGCAATGGCTAGGCAGGTGGTGTCTGTCGCCCAGGTTGACCCCATTCCTTAATCTTGCTTGCATGTATTTGGAGGGGGCTTATTCCGTCCCTCCTTCCCGCGTCCCACAGCGCACGCGTCCCCCTCCCCCTTCTCTCTCCTACGCTCACCCTCTAAGAATCCTCTACTCTACGGAGCGGCCAGCCAGTTGGCGCGCGTGACTGTGCAAGTTGTGCCGAGCGCGGGGAAGAAACCACCGTAATCTTATCGGCCTACTGCTGCAACGCAGCGGGCGGTTCGTGCTCGCAGCTGATTTTGTTCGCTCAAACCACGGCTGAGAGCAGCACGGTCGCGGCGCGCGAATGCGCTAGTCACGTGGTATTTTTTTTGTATTTCGCGGGCTTTCTTTGCAGCATGGAAAAAATGGTACGCGTAAAACTTTCTTTATCACAAATGATGCAAGGGGGGTTTCTGAAGATGCCCTCGATCTTTGCAACTGCCGTTTCTTGCATAAAGTCAATATTTATCAAGTTAGTAAATTAATTCTAATTAACAAATTCGTTAATTACAAAAGAAAAAAATTGCCTGTAGTGCGCAAGATAGCTGTAAGCAATATTCAACTGATTTCACTCGCCTGCCTCAAATATTGTATTTTTCAACCCTTGGCTAAAGATAGCTGGGACACCCTGTATATATATATATATATATATATATATATATATATATATATATATATATATATATAGAGAGAGAGAGAGAGAGAGAGAGACGATGCCTCATCGGCCCACAGGCATCGTCGCCCCCCACACATCAGATATACTTCCGGAGCCCCTGCCCTTCTCTGAACAATGGTGGGACAGGTCCGACAGACCTGTCCCACATGGTGGAACATGGGGGGCGTTCCCTCCTACTCTGGCGGGGGGCCCTCCTACTCTCTTAGGAGGGCACCCCCCTCCTAAGAGAGTCGGAGAGCAGCCCCCCTTGCATCCCCCAGGGCGGATGCATATGACCACGCGTCCACGCCTGCGCATCGCACCGACCTTGATAACGAGTCAGCGACATATAAAAAAAAAAAATTTCCGGAGCTGATAAGGAGGTTTGGTTGTCACTGTAATCCACTACTTGCTCATACGGACAGCAGTTTTATCTGTTTCTTTTTTTTTTTTTTATCAGATCCGCCTTCCTTTCAAATGTTGAGAATGGCGTTATAGAATGCCCGGTACCTTCTCGTAAACGTATGGTACCTTCACGATGTCTGATACTCTCGCATTGTCTTCTGGCACCTCTGGCAATGTCTGGTACTTTCTCGTTTCCTCGTACCTTCCACTCTGGCTAACCCTAACTTGCTCTCGATTTTCACGCGGCGCACCTATTGACATCGACACTATCGTGACGTGGGGCTACAGTGCCAATTCTGGTGACATAACGCACCAGAAGCCATGACTACCGATCGGCAGAGTTTTCTGACCATGCTGAAAAAGTGTTGCAGGGCTGCTTTAAAGAAGACTCATCTGGAGTCAACTGACGGGGCTCCCTTCCTCAGGCTCAAACAATGGTACAGTACCTCAGGGCAGGCGATAGGTTCAGTACATTCACGTTGTTCGCCAGGGCGGCGGCCAGGTTCGGTCCGATGGTGAAGCCTTCCCTGGCAATGCGTATGGCTGGCTGAAAGATGTCCTTCCAGGGAAGCTTGCCTGTCACGTTGTGCAGAGCCTGCATCCCCACCAGTGCGCCAGGCACGATCGGAGCATTCGCGCCTGGATGAAGGACAGGATGCGAGAATTAAGTGGACGTTATCAAAAATACTAACTAGTCGACACGAAGTCTTTCCTATTCTTCCACGAAGTTACATTCTCACATATTCAGGGCAATATATCTGAGGATGAAGCTTCAATTTCTTTTAATTTCTTGTCTTAACTCTCAACGCTCGAATGTCCTTGTGTCGTTGCCAACATTGACTGTCACACACACACATGCATTATATACAACACAATACAAAAAACAGATTACACCCCTTCTTATCTCCCTCTGTCTTTCTCTCAATAGATAGATAGATAGATAGATAGATAGATAGATAGATAGATAGATAGATAGATAGATAGATAGATAGATAGATAGGTAGGTAGGTAGGTAGGTAGGTAGGTAGGTAGGTAGGTAGGTAGGTAGGTAGGTAGGTAGGTAGGTGGGTGGGTGGGTAGGTAGGTAGGTAGGTGGGTAGGTAGGTAGGTAGGTAGGTAGGTAGGTAGGTAGGTCTACGTACGCGTACGCCACAATACTATAGTTGTTCGTCATACAGGCATTCACAAATCGCATACCACTTCGCTTTTATTTCACGCTCGTACAGCTCGTTATCATTGCTTATGGATTTGGCGGCGAACACGTCGGGAGATTGGCGTTAACTACTAAGCACCGCGGAGAAGCTCCCCTGCGCTCATCAGCGTCGACTAAACACGGCGACATCGCAGGAACTAACAAAAGGGGCAAGACTTGCACATGAATCACTTTCTTTAACACTCTTACACAATGCGACCACGTCCGCGCTTCTTGCTAATGCACACAGCTCTCGGTCAAAACCAACATCCACCACGGAGAAATAACCACCACCTCACGACTAAAATGAACGGAACCACCATAGAGTTTCTCTCAAGTTAGTGAGAAACTCTATGACCTAAACCGCCTAAAAGACCTTTCAGCATGATTTCAGTCTTTCAGCCAAACGATTCTACCGCCGCCTAATCCATTGCCTAATCATACACTTCAAGCCAAGTCAAGCCGGTTTTAAGCGGCTATATGGGTGAGCCGAACGTTTTCCCCACCTAAGCGTTCCTGCCACCGGGTGGCAGGAGACAGTGCCTTCGTTGTGGTGCTGTGCTGGTGGTGTTGTCTTCTCTGGTGTTGTGTTGTGTTACGCGTGCGCGCTGTGTAAACATAGGTGTAAACACGGTAAACATTATGCCGAAATGACTGCATATGTGGGTCATCGCGCGGCGCGCCGGCACGGCCCATCGCTTTGCTCGCGCATATCGTGAACGTGGGATGCCGGATGAAGTAAAAGACGATTTCATCGTGACCACTGAGGAAGGAAGTCTGCGGCAGACGGCGCGGCGAAGAATGTGAACCATCGATTGTGGACTCAGCCCAACAGTACGACGCGTGGTCCCAAAGGTATGTGAAAGTGTGTTGTAATTAAGCGACAATAAGCCTACATTGCCTGCTCGCGCTGTTGCGCCGGCCGGCGCATTTACAAAGGCGAGCGGATAAACCCCCCCACAATGTACCGCGCCACGGCGCTCTCTGGGGCTATGCCATAGAGTAACATAAAAAGTTAAGAGAGGACACTCCCATAGACCCCAGCGGCTGAATTTCGGTTCGCAGCGCTCCAAACGGGTCGGGGGAACCTTTGCAGCCTCGGAGATGATGGGGACCGTAGAAACGGTGGTCTCGAAAGCCATGTTCTAGAGATCAGAAAAATTACACGGCCTCCGAGACCACTTCTGTGGATGTGCTCGTCTCAGAGCCCATGCTTTAATTGCGTTTTTTTTTTTTTTTTTTTTTTTTTTTTTTTTTTTCACGCGTTGTTTGCATGCATTGATTAGCTTCGTGTAAGCTGTACCGCCAGAGCGGCAAGCACACGATGCCACTGTGTGTTTATGCAGACATTTTAAATAAAACGTAAGAACTCTTGGAAGAGACGAAAACTTTTATTTTCAAGCCATTCTTGGTAAGCACATGCACACTTACATGCGCGCACGAAGACGTGGGTTCATTGCACTGCAAGACATGGCAATACAGCTGCCATATCTTGAGTTTAAATTTTACAGAAACAATAAACAAGTAGGCGACATTATGAAAGGCCCCACACAACAGTAAAACTGCAGTACACGCGCACGTACGCATACAGTTAACGACGCAGCGCGATAGTAGTTGCCGTAGTATTTGACTCCGGACGGCATGATCTGAAAAAATAAAAAAAAAGAACGAAAAAAAAAGGATGTAGACTGTCTTCTCTCCCGCCTTAGCCCAAATTTTCTTCGACGCACTTCACATCACCTTTTCGCGAAAAACAGTCACGAGTAGATTCCGCAGCTAAAACAAAGCAATATTTGGCGCCATGCATGCGTTACCGAGGCAGTCGTGTTTATTCAGAAGATTAAATCGTAGCCTCAGCTAACAAACATTTTTCTTGATTCACAAATTCTCTCTAATTGCGCTCGTAACAAGAGCTTCAAGAAAAATGCGAACGCCACAATTAAATAACGATGTTAAGCCTAACTGCACTCTTCACACAATTTCACGCATTGAATTCGAACTACGTATACCGGCACAAAAAGAAAAAAAAAAAACCTGACGACGCAAGCGGCGACTCACTTACTCGCGCCAAGAAACGATTTTCTCGCAAACATGCGCAAAGTGAGGAGCGCAAGAAAGCTCTCTGCGCCGAACAGCACAAGCGACAAATGTTAGCTTAAGGTGGTGGTTCCACTGTCGCCATCTTGCCATTAGTTACTCTAGAGGAATTAGATGGCGCCACTAAGTCAGGAATGGAAGGACAACGTTTTGGAGGTCAAACTCCCGAACTTGTGCTGGTGCTCCACTCTGGTTGAGAAGGGGGGCGCGAAGCGTGGTGTCACGGTTCGGTGAAATTAGGCATTCAGCAGGAGCTTTTTTTTTCTTCTCCCCTTCAGCAACGCTCTCTCTCCTTCTAAGACCCTCACTCACTGGTCCCCGTCGCATTTTAGTACTCGTCCTCACTCTCGCTCAATACCCTCCCCCCCTCCTCCTCATGCTGCCTCTCACCTGCAGGCCAGCGCAGTGGATGCTATGCCACATCTCCTGCCCTCGTGCTAGGCCACCTGGACTATTCCAGTTTTGGTGGTTTTGCCCCGTGCACCCCTTCTTCCCAGGAAAGGATTGCTCGGTCTACAGACTTTCTGGAAACACTTGCCCCCCCCCCCCCCCCCCCCAATGCAGTTAGACTGCGTGCTGGTGGAAAGCAGTATCACGCTCGAGCTGCGTTTACATCAATGTGACAGAACGCAACGGTAGCGCGTCACCTTTCCTAGCGCATCAAAAGTAATTCGATGCGCCGCCGTTTACATGGAGAGCATGAACTCTCCCGAAAGGCTCTCGCTTTCTGCTCCCGCAGGTATCATGTAGCAACCGAAGGGTGCACTCGAACCCGACATGACAGGGGACCGGCGTTCCCCTTCTTGTGGAAGGTGGCCCGTGAGTCGACTTACCCCTTGAAATCCACAGATGCCTGGCGAAATCCACACCGATGCGCCTTCCTAGCGCATTACCCCCGTTTACATTTGATGCGATGTGCCAGTTGTCGCATTCATGTGCACGTGGTGCGTGCCATGCCGGCTTACGGCTAACTGTCAACGCAGGCGTATCCTTACCGTGGGAAGACGAACTGCACCACGCGTCCAACCACCGTGGAGACGGCGTACTGGTCTTTTGTTGAATGAATAAATGTCAGTCTATCACCCCAGCTGGCAGGCGAGTTACTGGCAGTCGCATCGAGCTGGCAGGCTATCATCTCGCTTACGTGAATGTGACAGTAGCGCATTTGCTCTGCAAGTGCATTTCGGAAAGACAATGCGACGCCGTTTACAGGACCCCTCGTCGTCTTCTGGGCGAGTTGGTTGATGTCAAATGGATACATGCGCTTAGCCATGCGTCCAGCATGGGAGACAGAAATTAGCACTATTTTCTCCTTCATGAGGAACTCTATAAAGGTATACATATTAGCGCGAACAAAGAAAAAAAAGGCTAAAAAAGAAGTAGGAGGAAGCAGAAAGGTCTCAGCGCCCGGCCTTTCTGCTTCCTCCCACTTTTTTCTCGTGATTTACGGCCTGTGATTAGACCAGGACTGGCAAAAACATCCCTGTCCGACGCATCAGTGCAATGCGTCTTCCCAGCGAATTGCCATTGTTCGTATGAATGCGATGCGCATTTGTGGCATTCGTGTAAGCGAGTTTTATGAATAACGATACCACTATAGTTGTTATAAACTTATCGTTTTCATAAACGCTTCCCCTTCCTGTCCGGCTACTAGGCGCAAGCCCAAGTTCAGCCACGTCCGCTCGTCAGCCTTGCGGCTCACGCTACGAGTCTACGATCCGCTATCCTCAGACATCGCCAGTTCTAAATAGGCAGACTTACGAAAGACGTTGAATTGTTAGCCGCTGCTGCATTCCCGCAGCGTTTCTCCTTGAGGCATAAGCGGCGAGCTGAGCAAAGATAGAGAGGAGATGTTCGGTCGCGAGCACGACATGCACTGCGCGGATTACGAGGAGCAGCTGTTGATTTGTGCCGCCAGTGCAGCAACACAAGCCTAGAGGCATGAACCTTAGATTCCCGGCCGTATAGGCTACCCATTGAAGGCCACTGTGTTCCGACAGCTAAGGCCTGGTGTGGTTTACTGAATAATTAAAAAAACATAGGAGGCTTACTATTTAGGGCGGAAACATGCAAAATCGAGCGCCAGAACATATATAGACCATTCGGAAAATCCCGATGAATAGTGCACCCGCACATGGTGACCACAAACACGGCCGAGGCTTACCGAATTTAGGTACACAAATTTAGGTGTGAAGTTTTCGAGCTGTATATACTGGGCAGACAGAAACCGCGTGCCGATCCCCAAAGTTCAGTCAGTGAAAGCAAGAGTAATGAATCGTAGAAACACGCAAAATGTTGCGCAAAACACGATCGCAGTTCTTAGGCCGTTACGTGGAACAGCTGTCAAAATGTGCGCGCGATAGAAGCGGGAGCGGATGCAGGGTAACCACTTGTTGCATGTTGTTCTACATTGACAGTGAAAAAAACCAGCAACAAGTCGCCTACGTGTAAACCTTCACTGCATAGGAAATATGAATTGGTTTCACCACTGCGGTTGCCTTGACTTGGCGTTTCCGGTAAATGGTATTGTATATATTCGTGCGCGGTTCTCGTCTACCATTACATATGTTCGCCTGCCCTACTTTGCACCCCACCCCCCCTTCCCACATAAGGGAACATAGTCAGAACACAGCGCATAAATTCCCCTCCTTCCTGTTGTCCTGAAGCTACTCACTTGTCCAGGGTGCTCCCCGCTAACAAAAAAAAAAAAAAAGAGGAAGAAAAGAAGGAAAGGATTCTAGCGCCGCCCTGCTATCCCTGCCGCAAAGTATCTTCCTTACACCATGCCCTGCAGTCAGCAGAAGTTCATGCCGCTTCGTTATTACTGGCTGAAATTTGCAAGAACCCAGGCTGTGTTCCTGCAGTCAGCAACGCAACAAATACTCTTTGGCTCCGTGGTTTATTGAAACCAATGACGGATATTCACAGCCGACTTCAAGGGAAGAGTTCGCAAGCGAACCCGCGTCCTCGAGCTTGTAGCCTAATCTAGCAAGTTCAGAGCACCGCAAGCGCGGTTGACCGTGATGGGTTACTTTCGCGACACGCACTCCTGCCGCGCCGCAGTTCGGCTGGCCCACATTTGGTTTGTTTGGTTCGTAGCAATGAGACAAAGGAACACTCAGCAAGTACAAAACAGATTTGGTGTCATTCCTTTATGTGTGCCTCCTCCCGTATTCATGCTGTTTATTGCAAAGGGCTCATACCAACAAGCCCAGCCAACTTCACTTCTGGCAAACTGCATTTTTTGTAAAAAAAAAAAAAAAAAAAAAGAAAGAAAATCTAAGGTGGTATTCAAAACATACTTCACCCACGCACACGCACTGTCCGTGTTTCTGCTTTCTTTTGGCTGCCGTTGCTCACCCCTCCACACACAAGGGACGTTCCAAGGATACGGCTTTCCTTTTCACCTGACGACCCTCACCCCAACCTCTCAGAGGATTGCACACCTGCTTTCACGCTCTCCCGCGCAGCCCACGAAACGCTGAGGGTAGGCAAAAAAAAAAAGAGACGGGCTCAAGCAGCATGCGGTGGGGGGGCTAGTTGGGTGGAGACAGATGGGGGTGCACAGTTTGAAGCTAGAAAAGACATTCTTCCCTGAGGTAAAATGTTTTCGCACGCCACCTTCGGGAAGACGGGGAGCTTTCCAATTCAGCGCTTTCGTTATGTCCGTCTAGATGGCGCCAAAGGAAGATTTTCGTTGTAGTGATAAAAATAATGTAGATTTCTCAGTGGTCTTGCAGTATCTGTGTGTGATTCGCGTGTATAGTTATATCAGAAGACCGGAACTGTTGTATATTAAGCAATGCATGCTGAGATATGAGCGCAGTTTGAAGATTATTGCGGTTTTGTTGCCGTTTGCGGCATGATAAATTAAGACAATTTACACGCTCCGTTTCTCATTTCTGCTAGCTTTATTGAAAAACGCTACGTTGAGGAAATAGATTGGGGGGCTCTAGTTCCTCTATGTGGAAATTCAGCCACAGAACTTCAGTAGCTTTCCACAAAAATGGGCCAAGGTAGGTCCCTATATTGAAAATATTGCCAAATTCAAATCACTATAATTAAAAAAGTAAGGCTCGTACATCAATGAAATTAAGGGTTCCGATGATAAATGTCATCTTCTATATGGTCTCCGAAAATGAACTCTCTCTGGCGAGTAGTTAGCGAACAGTCTACAGCGAAAGTTACTAAATTTGGCTGTTTTCAAAAGCTAAGCAACAATAAAGCAGCGGTCCTACATCAATTTGCTACGTTGAGGAAATAGGTAAATATGTCTTGAAAGTGCTGTGCAAGTAACAGTGCTGTAACTGTTGCACATTTCTCAAAAAATGGTCACTGCTGAGGCATAGTCAGCCAAAACCATGTAGATAGCGCTTATTTTTGGTTATTCATCTCAAAATTCTAAAAGATGACTTGTTTTTAATGGATATATTTGAAATGTACAAATATCAAGCTTTTCAATGATATATAGTTCAACTATGTAAAACAAGGAGAACAGCCGCCGCGTCAGCTGGAAAAGTGACGAAAACTATGCTTTCGTGCCGCCGGAGTGAGACCGCCGCCTTAACATGACGAATACAATACGCACTTTGCAAATTAATGACGGCGTTCTTACCAATAGCAGCCGCCAAGCTGAGAGGCACACGAAGCAAGTCAAGACCACGAAACACGTTATCGCACATCTTTTATCGCGTCATCCTGCAGCTGTCCGTACTTCATTGCATTAAACGCTCATGAACACGGAGCGTGACAACGTTGCCGTCGCGTCGACGCCATTCTGCACTACTCTCGCACCCGATACCCGATTCATGTCCGATCCTGCCCGACGATATCGAACCGTCCAATCGCAGGCGATAAAGATAAATTTTTTTTTTTTTTTTTTTTTTTCCACCCCTCTCCCACAATGAAGAAGAAGAAGAATGCTTTATTTTCAATGAAATGGTTTACAAAAATTTTCTGCGAAAACATCCGGATCCGTAGCCAATATGGCTAGTTAAGGATCCGTTACAGACAATGCATGTTGTGGTTTAATTTGCGAGTACAATCTTTATGCACAGAATTCCATCACAAATCACATATTGAAATACGCTTATGTAAGAAAAAGAAAAACAACAGAATTAATATGACATGTACACACAGTTCTGCGACATTAATATGGCGATTGGTAATTCCCCGATAGAAAAAGTTTCCTAAGTGATTGCGTCATATTTGGCAAATATTTGATTAGGGTTGGAATACTGTTCCAAATTTTAGCACCAACAAAGGGTATTGTACGACGGCCGTAAACATTGTGCACTATCGGCAGATTAAGGTTTTGCTGTTCTGCCTGTCGAGTGTGACCTCTGGGTTTTAATAAAATTGATGAGTGAAAGGGTACGTTTCTTTTCATTATTTTGTGTACTAATGTTGCGCTTTTGTATTGCCTTACCATATTAAAAGGCATTATGTTGAGATTTCTGAAAATTTCAGCCGACGGTGCATTCTTGGGTGCAGATGCAATTGTTCGTACAGCTCTTTTTTTGCAAAATGGTAACGACCGAGCAATATGAGGCATATGTGTAGCTCCATGATTCGATGCAATAAGTTAGGTGAGAATGGAAAACGTTAAAGTATAAAATACGGAGTATGTGTACGTTAAAATAGTTTCTAGCCTTAAATAATGTAAAGCACCCAAAGCTTAGTTTTCTACACAAATTGTCCATGTGAGATGTCCAGTGGAATGAATGGTCTAATGTGACGCCAAGGTAAGTATATGCGTCTACCTTGTCAATGCGAGTTTCCCCGATGTACAGACCACATGTTTCAGGTATCACTTTTCGGTTAGAGGCGAAAACAACGTACTTGGTTTTTTTTCGTATTTAGTAACAAATTGTTTTGTTTAAACCATTGAGAAGTTACTTGCAGTTCTTCATTGGCGAGTACTTCGGCTTCCTGAAGAGAGTGACGTGCAATAAGTAAGGCAGTGTCATCTGCATACAGAGCTGCTTGCATATGGGTTAAGGATAGTGGATAATCATTAATGAAGAGGGAGAACAAAATTGGTCCAAGTACTGAACCTTGCGGTACACCGGTTTCGACGGGTTTCCTGTTTGACTTGTTACCAAGTATTTGTACATACTGAGTGCGTTCGGACAAATAACTGCGAAAGAACTTTGAAGATATGCCTCTAAATCCATAGTGTTCGAGTTTGTTTAGCAATATATTGTGGTCCACTGAATCAAAAGCTTTTTTTATGTCTAGGAAGATGCCTATGACGAATTGGTTGTCATTTAATGCACGGTTTACTGTTTCTGCCACAAAGCTTACCGCAGTAGCCGTACTGTGTTCTTTTCTAAAGCCATGTTGATTCGGAGTTAGGATACTGTATTTCGTAATAAAGTCCATCATTCTTTTGGCGACAAGCTTCTCAAAAAAGAGTGTTCACGCAAGATAGAATCGTTATGGGGCGGTAATTTGCTATGTTGTCAGCGCATTCGCCTTTGTAAATTGGTGTCACCCTCCCTATCTTAAGCTGCTCGGGGTACACGCCTGCCGTGAAGGACTGGTTGAAAATA
Organism: Rhipicephalus appendiculatus; assembly: GCA_030522465.1. Taxonomy (NCBI): domain Eukaryota; kingdom Metazoa; phylum Arthropoda; class Arachnida; order Ixodida; family Ixodidae; genus Rhipicephalus; species Rhipicephalus appendiculatus. The sequence continues at coordinate 5,558 of JALIZH010017027.1, read as the reverse complement.
ACAGCCAGAGGTATGCTTAAGGTTTCTATATTGTCCTTCAGTATTTTAACTGGTATTCCGTCATGTCCCATGGCCTTGTGTGACGACATCTGACTTGCAACAGCAATAATTTCAGCTTCAGTAATTTCACGAAAAAAGAAAGTATCCTTGTGAACAGCAGGGAATGGTGAGCTATATTTTTCGTTTGTACTGGTTGCCGACTGCTTTCCTATGGTAACGAAATAATCATTAAAAAGTTCTGCAAGCGCCCTTTCATTGCAGCCTACGATACTTAAATTTGGTAAAACAGGTTGTTGGGGCTCCGGATTTACTACTGCATTTATTATACGCCAAATTTCCTTTGTGTCACCATTCGCTCGTGATGAGGCTACTGTAATATTCTTTTTTTCGTTTTCTCATCATCGACAACGACAGATTGCGCGTGTTTCTGTACAATTCTTTATAGTAAGCGTTATCTTTATTTTGCTTCATTTTGGTCAGCCAATGTTCCCTTAATCTAATAACTTTGAGTATTTGTTCGTTCATCCAAGGACAAATTGGTGTAGACAAGTACTGTGATCTGCGAGATTTGCACTCTACTTTTATGCATCGTGATTGCAACAGTGATGAAAACTTTGCGTAGGCTGCGTTTGGATCCGTATCGCTTGAACACAAAAACTGTGTTGCTTGGATTGCCTGTTTACTCTTTTCGTAATCGATCCTAAATGGTTGCGCGGTAGTCTGCTTCGCTGCGTGTAGATAAGTGCCAGACACAAAAAATAAAAGTCGGGAAATGGTCTGACACGCTTTTCTGATATCACTCCGGCAGTGATAGCTTCACTATCAATGTTTGACAAAATGTGATCAATTGTTGTGGATGACGTTGGTGTAACTCTTGTCGGTGCTAAAATATGATTTCTAAAACCGTAACATAAGGCTAGGTGCTCATACTCCGCGCTTGTTCGTTTGCTAGTGTCTATATTAAAATCGCCGCACAGTACGACTTCTTTTTTTTCACTTGTAAACTGCTGTAAAATATGTTCTAATTTCTCAAGAAACGGCTGAAGCTTCGCATCTGGTGGTCTGTACAAGACGCCCCACGATTACGTTATTCTGTATCTCAACGAACAGCATCTCTAGCTCTCCTAAATGTGTTTCCGTAAATTTTTCTAGTTTTTTAAAGGTTATACGGGATGATATGTACAGCGCCACACCGCCGCCTCGTGATTTTGATTGTCTAGCAAGAGACAAAAATTGATAACCAGTAATGTTTATGAATTCGCCATCCTTCAGCCATGTCTCAGATAGTGCTATGACATCATATTTCACACTTTGTCGACTGATTAGTGCTATCATTTCGTCATAGTTTTGGTTCAGACTTCTTACGTTGCAGTGCAAGAGGCGTAGGGTCATGGAGCTGTCATATTCAATCGTATTAGGCGCAATCGTGCCCATGAGCACGCAGTTACTCACAGTAGAAGTATTCAGTCAAACTAGACAATCTTGGACAGGTCCGCACAAGAAGCTATGTGAATTACGTTAGCATTCTCTGCTTTCCTAGCCAGTATTTTGGACTGGGAAACCCACACGAACTTCCAGCCCTTTTCTTTCTTTCTGGCAATTGTCATGCCTAGCAATGCTTTGTTCTCTGGGCAAAGATGCTCGTTGACGTACACGGGACTGGTGCCGAGAAAGCCAATTTCATTGCTTGTGAACTTTTTCTTTTTTGCTGCTTGGAGCACCTTGTCCCGTGTAGCTCTAGATAAAAATTTAACGACTATGTTCTTTTTTTCTTTTTCCTTTGTGGGCACGCGATGCACTACGTCAATGTCACTCGGCGCGATCTGTGTTCCAACTTTGTCACCGATTCTCTGAACTACCTCGACCAGTTTCTCGTCTGGCAGTTGGGGAATACCTTTAATTTCCAGGTTATTGCTCCTGCTGTACTGCTTAAGTTCAGTAAGTTCTTTCTGTGTGGCAGAAAGTGCCTGTTCTAGTTCGACCTTTTCTTTCTTTAAGGTGACATGCTCTTTCTTTAACACTGCTAGTTCTTCTTTCGTTGCGCGCATTTCTTCAAAGGTCGCATTCATATATTGCATGCTTTCTTTGAGGCTATCAATTTCTTTCTTCTGATTTGCATTCACGTCACACACATATCGAAAGAGTTCTTTGATCGTAGTGGGCAACTTTTCACCCATCGTGAACAGCGAGCGATCCAAACTTAAGGCGTGCAAGAGTACGAAAAGAACGCTACACACCTGCAAGTATTTGTGAAAGCGGTTGAGCTTTTTGTCGAGGCGTGGTTGCCTGGATCGCTCGCTGTTCTAACGAGGATGGTATGGCGCTTGTAGGATTTATAGGCTCCGGCCCTAGCTGGCGGTGGTCAGCGAAGGCGCAGATGTCTGTTGGACGTGTGCTGACGTAGGTGATGTCTGATGCCGAGGGTTCCAGGAGAAGCACTCGTTCACGGCAGCTTACGCCTGATGCGGTGCGATCCTCTGTTCCTCGGCCGGTGTCTTGACGGGGTGCCAATCTGCAAGTATTTGTGAAAGCGGTTGAGCTTTTTGTCGAGGCGTGGTTGCCTGGATCGCTCGCTGTTCTAACTAATTCAGAGCCGCATTGCGACAAGTAGACGCATATTGCAACTAGAAAAGGTACTGAAGTAGATAACAAGTACGCTCGTTCCCTTGAAGATAGAGAGTGATGTGTCGCCCTCTCACGGCCGACATGAAGCTGCGGCTCCGCCGCTTTTGGCCCGAGTGACCACTCTTGTAATTTGTATGTTACTCTATGGCTATGCATTTTGGCCGGCCTGATTGTGTCGGGCGGCTGCCAGTCCCCGCGTTTTCGTATCAGCAGAAACATTGCGACGGCGGCTGTGCCAGCTGTGCTCTGGCTGTTCTGTGCCGCAGGCGCGCAGGCTCAGGTGCAGAGAGACGACGCGACCATAGCAAACGCCTTACGATGAATCGGATACACTTGAAGCGCCAGTAGGTGCTTCGCAAGACGCTGTGCGCACACTTCTCGCTGCCGAAAGCCGTTTCCTTCAGGATGCATTAAAGCGGACACAGGCTGCAGCGAAAAACAACGCGGCGGACATAGCTCTACTCCACATGGTAAGTTTTTGTTGCAGCCCAGCATGGAGCTATAAAAAGCGTGTTTCTGATACTGTCAGTATAACTAAGGCTACGAACGTTGCTCGGGCAGCAAGCGCAGCTTACTAGCTAGTGGCGATGCATGCGTGCGACCATAAAAGCCTACGCGCAAAATTTATCGTGCTGCCGCTTCCAAACTTGCGAAGCTAAAAGAGAAGCACGCAGCCCTAAAACATTTCATTTAATTAAATAAATTTAAGAGAAAATTCAACTTAATAGGGAGCTCTTCAAGGATATGTTTTTTTTTCATGGCTTCACCGCAATACGGCACTGTGTTTCGGTGAAGGCAAGTGAAACTCGCACTTATCCGCACTCGTTTGTGGTTTCAGCTTTCTTTCCTCCCGCTGTATCTTGTGTGATCTGGAAATATTGTGCCATCCTCCTCTATGAAATGTCGAGTGCACTCTATATGGCTCTACTCTCCATGATGGCGCCACTTTGACACTTCGTCGCAATAAAAAATATGTATTAGGCTGAGGCTTACTAAAATCACGTCCGACACTGTAGTAACTACTATACTCATGCACAAATTAAAAAAAAAATGCATAAGAGATAATTTATTAACATGAAAAATGTCCCATGAAGTAAGAACAAGTCAAAAAGGTTGGCTTATTGGCATATCACAAGCATAATACATATATATATATATATATATATATATATATATATATATATATATATATATATATATATATATATATATATATATAGCTGGCGCATTTCTGCTAGTGCTTTGGTAAAGAAAGCAGGTCCAGAATGTCCACAAAGGCGGCCCCAACGCGAGCGATTAAATTTCATGCACCTGCTATTCCATGATAAACTTGGTATACATAAACACACTTACATAGAGCCAGTGTCCAGGCGAGCCACCCAGTCACACCACAATAAAAAAATAAAAGAATATTCCTGCCACACTGAAACTTTTGCAAAGTTGTTTTTTCCGAAGACAATTCGTGAATGGAACCGCCTGCCAGCCAGCATTGTGGAATGGCCAACTACTGATTCTTTTGTACAAATTCTTCAGTTGTAATCGCTTTGACAATAATTTAAAACCATTATAGTTTCAAACTTTGTCCATATGCCTTACACTTATTTTTTAATTTTTTTTTGTGAGTGCATTATAACCCTTTTCTTTAACACCTTTTAGTTGATGTGACATGTCTGTCGCGTCTTCACTTTCCTTTTTCCTTTTATACGTGAAAAGGAGTTGTCATGTCTTTCTGCAATCAGTTTGCACGTTCCAGTGCTCTAAGCATTGCGTATATGCTTTGTATCTCACTCTTCAGGAGTGCTTTATTCCTTGTTCTTTTCGATTCATGTGACAAGATTGTTGTATCATGATTTGTTCACTTTGTTTTGTACTTGTAGTTCCCACTCCTGCTTACAGCCTCATTTAGAAGCTAGCAGTACTGTATAAAAAAATGAATTGATAAATAAATAAATGAATAAATAGGGCATACAGGACGCTGTATTAATAAACGTCTCTTGGAACACAGATACCCCTGCCAACAATTGCAAGCAGCAGGTCACCTCGTGGGACATTGAAAACGATGCTTATGCACACTGAAGTTCCGCAACACACGTTGCTAGCATGTTGCAGTGACAAAGATACCAGGGAGATTAAAGAAACCCTTTTCATCAAAGGGCAAAAAAGCAATGCATCAGCACACCCTCATTGCATTTAACGCAAGCAGAAATAAAATTTCTAGAAAGTGATATACACTGATCTGCTGAAAATTTGTCTGTGCTTAAAAGGTGTATGCTATGTTCTGGCATCATATTTGTTTTCTTTTAGTCTTTTTGCCCTTTGCCTTATCCATGCTGCCTGACTGTTAACCTTTATTTGATACTTCGCAAGATGTGAATAAACCAGTTGTAAGTTTGCACACCGGCTGTCTTGTAGTCCCTCATGGAAGAAATCATGAACTACCAACTAGCTCAATTCATCGCTGTGGTAAACCTTTATTACTCCTTGCCAGGGTTGTTAAAATGTGTTAATGACTGTATTATTGAACTAGTGCAGGAAATGGTTTTCACTGAAATGTGGTGTGTCCACAGAGGTTTTCCTAGAAATTCTTTACATGTATTTAAAGTTGACGCTGGTAGGCTGGAAGGAAGGCGTTTATGTGTAGAAATCAGGGATATGTATTGGTTCTAAGGTTTGTCTGATTCTTAGTGATTTATACGTTAGCAAGATTGACAAACATTTAGAAGGCACCCTAGATAATTTCTAAAGTGGTATAGCGTAGGTTTTTTGAGACGGGACAGGATGAAGGAAGTGTGTCCCCTTCACCTGTCCCGTCTCAAAAAAAACTGCGCTATACCACTTTAGATGTCGTACCAACAAGGCCAGACCTTGCAAATAGATAATTCTGTTAAGTTTTTTCTTTATGTGCACGATTACTTGATTTTTTGTAGTGGTGA
>JALIZH010017026.1:0-122032 GCA_030522465.1 Rhipicephalus appendiculatus | reverse complement strand
ATATCTAGCCCTACTATAATACATTCCGATTTAGGTATGCAATCATTTTTGCTTGCTGAGCAACACTATAGAATCTACAAATTGTACTTTGTGAAGATATTATCCGTTAATCTTTACTGAAATTGCTATCGGTGGAGTTTCAATAAAGCAATTTAGCTTTACTGACACCCAAATGGGAAACCCAGGACCAAACTTCGCTCTGGAATAATGGGTGCTGACGTCGCTTGCGTCAATAGGATGCCTGCGGGCGACCTCCACAAAAGGCACTTCTCTTGTAAAAATGTCGGACAAGGCTATGGAACTTGTAGCTATCGATTGCCTGATCCATATCGGGCTCTCATTCTTTCTGTCATATAACGTTTAAATTTTCTTGACAGGAAACGCCACAGCCTGCATTGCTCGCCGAATTTTGCTGCTTGCCGCAATAAAGCCCGCTGATATACGCTCGATCTTACTGCAACGAAGTAAGAATGTAAGACGGAAAAAAATGTAAGCGTACAATCGGATTCTGGTGTGAAATGTGGGTGTCTAGCTGTCACGATGGCGGAGACAGGAGAAGGAATTTCGGGCCTGATGGCTTTCGCGTAATGTTCTTCTCCGTGTTTTGCTGATTCCCAATACTTCTTCTGCCGACCTTCATCGGAAATTATCGTTAGGTCTGTTTCGAAACAACGGAAAAGCCGTCCCGTAAGACGACACATGTTTCGACACGTCCCGCAGCAGAGGAACCTCAATATTGTGCGATGAAAATTTGTTGTCGTAATTGACGAAATACTCGACATATTTTTCCTGTATGCACTTAAGCACATTAAAAAAAAAACTGGTTGATCTCCCTTCTCTTAAAATTACTCATAGCCAGAAAACGAAGCGTGTCTTCCAGATAAGTACCTACAGTGTTGCTGGATGTTGGAGAAATAAAAGTGCGTGAATTTGCGGAGTGTTTACTGGGAAAATGATGCAATGAGGTCTAGCTTACGTCCCTTGTGAATTCTTTACAGTGAAGCGTGAAAACAGCTTTGTCTTTCTCGGGATGATTAGATGCGGACGACTCAACATGTCGTCCAGGGACTCGTGGGTATGATTTTCTAACCGAACATGTCAAGGGGTGTTCCTTAGTTTCGTTATACCGGGAAAGGAAGTTAACATCGGAAGTGCAAACTAGAAGTGTAAACAGGAAGTGAAATGAACAACCGGAAGCGCTAACGAGAACTGAACTAAAAAAATTGAAGGACACTTTGTACATTCCAAAGTGTGTTCGGCGAAAGCGTGTGGCCATTCCACTGACGGAAAGACGGACGGAAAGACCGACGGACGGACAGACGGACGGACGGATGGACAGACGGACATCCGGACGGACGGACGGACATCCGGACGGACGGACGGACAGACGGACATCCGGACGGACAGACGGACATCCGGACGGATGGACGGACGGACATCCAAACGGACGGACGGACGGACGGACGGACGGACATCCGGACGGACGGACAGACGGACGGACGGACGGACATCCGGACGGACGGACAGGCGGACATCCGGACGGACGGACAGGCGGACATCCGGACGGACGGACAGACGGACATCCGGACATCCGGACGGACAGACGGACATCCGGACATCCGGACGGATGACGGACATCCGGACGGACGGACATCCGGACGGACGGACGGACGCCGGACGGACGGACGGACGCACCGTACGCCGGACGGACACCGGACGGACGGACACCGGACGGACGTGAGCATGAGACATTAAAGGCTTTCGCCTTAATAAGGGAAAATGCGTACTAGAAGCCGATTAAGAGTTAAATACCGCGAGCTCGGGAAAACTGCGCTTCCATACGATCTTGCGCTTCCTTACGATCACATTGCAAGAATTGCGAGAGCTTTTTTCCTCAGCTAGAACAAACAAAATTCCTTTCCAAGGCAAGAACAAGAACAGAAAGAGAGGTCATCGAGGCATTCTTCATAGCAAAAAGAGCTGACACTTGTGTTAGATCACCCTCATTATCTTTATCATGTCAAGCAAATAGATTTCATAGATGGTAACATTAGGATACTTCCGGCATTGTAACGCGCACGTGGTCTTGCCACATTTCCGCAGACTGTAAGATTATCGGTGCGATTTCTCCTTGCTAACATTTATAAATGTTGTTGCTTCAACAAATAAGCACAGTTGGAAATCTGCGCTTCGTGGGTGTGCGTGTTCTATGTTTAAATGTGCTGTCTTCTTCACGCAGCTTAGACATGTCTTCAAAATCGATGAACCAAGAAGCTGAATATGCCTAACTTCGTTTCTTTCGTCAGCGTTCCTGTTTTGCGCCTATGAATTCCCTTCCCTGGAGTGAAGGAATTGCGTGCAAATATTTACGCTCATATAAAGATCACATATTTTGAAGAAAAGAAGAAAAAAAACTGCGCTTCGTGTGTGTGCGTGTTCTATGTTTAAAAAAAAGTGTTTTAGTTTGGCGCATTCCTCGGTCATCGAGGTATCGCTCACGTTTGTGCAATTATTTCGCGTCTATCCTCGGTCAGCTATTTCTTTGCGTATGTGTCGTTTATTGGCGTGACACTTCATGGAAGGTAAACTAGCTCACAGTGGCTTTAGATAACCGCTCCTGTGACTGCTTCCGCTGGCACAAGGCCGGCTCCCTGTCACGCGAAGGAACACTGCGCTGTGTGCGGCTGCGAAAATGAACCTGGCACCGCTGGTGCCTGGCTCCAGTGGTTTCTACTTGATCGCGAAACGTCAGTTTTTTTTTTCAACTGTCGTGCCATCGTGCTCGTGAGTCATTGCATCATATTTTTTTTACTATGTAAAGCGGTTTTATCATACGCGAGTTTGACATTTGGCTAATAAAATTAGCCTTGCCTCTCAAATATTTCTTGTTCATGTTTTCCTACCGCATACGCCATAAGACGGCAAAAAGGAATAGCTTAGCTATCAAAAGCAAAAGCAGCACCTCTAAACATATTACATAATTTCGCGCTATCTAGCGTAAAATCGCGACATCACCGACGTTGCTGCAACTTGCCGCTGTGGCATTTTAAATGCGAAGCATTTCTTAGCGAACCAAAGGCACTTTGACCGTTTCTATCTATGTATCTATGTATATATCTAGCCGTCTACGTCTGGGTGCTTTCGTGGTCTACTTCTTAACTTTACACGCACCAAAATTTGCATGGGAGGGTATTAGTGTATGACGAACACGATGAACAAGGTGATTACATGAATCGCCTGAGGTACTTGTCGCGTACATCATGAATCCCTTTCCTTCCGTGACGTGGGACACATAACCGTATACCATGACCCATGGAATGCGGGCATTAGCCACAGGTGATTAACAGTTTGTATCGACCGAGGAACGGCGATAACAAACTTTCAGAACTTTTTACGTGATCGAGTTTGGAGCTTGTGTCGCTGAAAATGCGGGGCAGGCGTCGGCAGCGTCGTGGGTTAGGGAAATATCAGAGGGACAGAAAGATTGAAAGTCATGGTTAGAGTCGCATTCGAACTCGAGCATTCTGCGTGGCAGTCAAGTATTCATCCACGGTGCTAAGTCAGCGCTTCAAACTGCTTAGAAATAAAGAACTTACAATGACGTCTTATGGAGGCAGCGTAAACTATGCACGCCTGCCGTGTCTGCCGTGTCCGCTGTCGACTTGAAGCTGCCCCCAGTTTGACCCACAGACCCCGAGGTTAGGTTTATACAAGTCGAGGCTCAATTCTCCACCGTCGCATCACAGCCGATCTCTCGCACAGAATGAGTGTGTCCTTCAGTGTCTTGTAAGCATTCTCCGCAGGTGGGGCGAGCAGCAGGTGGCGGACCTTGCTGGCGGTTCCCGGGGCAAGCAGCTTACGACATGACATGGTTGCAGTGTTCGCTATCGGCGCTTGTAACAATCTAGTAAACATTATATATTAACTCCTATGACTCGACAAGATATATGTTCAACTATTGGTCAACCCGGAGGAATACGGCATAAACCGTTTCTTACGAGATGCATATCATCGCACCGCAGCGTGTTGTTGATTTAGATAAAACTGACATCTGTGCTCTGACGGGAGTACCGACGTCACGTGGACCCATAGGATGTCCTTTGGGCGTCATTGTAGTCGACGTGCCTGGTAAACTCATGATCAATCCCGTAGCCAAAAATGGGCAGTAAGGAGGGGGGGGGCAGGGACATAGGAACCCCCCTCCCCTAAATTGTTGCTTCGAATAGGCACTTTCCTCATAATAGGCGCTTTTTTGTAATAGTCAAGGCCATAAGCAAGTGCCTCTGCCCCACTTCCCCCAAAAAATATTGCTCGCTACGGACCTGCTCAAAATAAACCAATAAGTATATACTCAAAAAGCACAATGCCGGTCTAACTCGCCACGCTTGACTCAAGGCAACTAGAAAAAAAAATGCGGTATAGTCTACCAATCGCCTACTGCTGCTTCGCATGACATCGACTCCCACAATGAGTGGGATCTGGTCATTTTTTTTTATTTCATTCATTGACTATTATTTTATTTTTGCTTTCTATTGCCCCACGATATGCAGATGGCGATGATTGCAACGAGCCGCCATTTTCTTGACACGTGGGCGTCTTCGCAAATTTCGCTACCAGATTACATATATTGGACTTGGGTATCTCGTAGTGGAACTCGGACGTCGGCGTTTGTGTGCCCTGGTGTCTTCCTGGACTTAACCTCGTGTTTCGTCGCGCTGCCGATGTGAATCTCGGAGGCCACCTAGAAAGAAGCGCGTGATTTAGATCTTCTTCGCCAGGTGGCGCAGCGATCTCAGCTTCTTTCAAGAAAACTGGCCTGCTCTTTTCATTAACTCATAAATTAATTTATATTAAAATTTAATTTGTCTTTGTCTTAATTTAGTGTGTCATAATTTCTCTTTGTCATAATTAAAGTTGTATACTGTGAACTCTTAACTGGAACCAGTACAGACTTGTACACGTAACAGAAAATAAGTAACCCATAACAATCACAATTACTTCCTTTAAAATGTAATTGATTAGAGTGGTCAACTGCAGTCCCAGAAAAGTAACTGAGCAATTACAGAGATGTAATCGATTGCTTTTGCGTTACTTTCCTACAATATTTTATTGCCCTAACATAATAGCAAAACTTTGTTGAAACTACAACGAGCTATCGTGGTTTGCATGGAAGAGAGAAGGCTGGGGGCTTGCGTGAAGGCTGGGAGGCTTACTGTGGCTTCTGTGATGTAGTTTTACACGTTGTTAACTTTCAACAGGAGTTGTTTGTCATAGCTGTAGTCACTGATTCTTCCACGTTCCTTTCTTGAAAGGTCAGCTGCTACGCTGAACACTCTCTTAATGCATGCGCTGTAGGGAAGGGCGGTATTATAACGTAGGAACACCACACGCACCAGCTTGCAGTTGCGCAGTACTTCGATGCTAGTGTCAAGATGCTCTTTGGAGCGTCGCGCTTCGCTGTTGCTGACACTCGGGTAAGGCGTAGCAGGTTAGGCCAAGGAAAAGATGAAAAATAGGCTCTGTATAGGGACCCCCCCCCTTTCTCCCCATCGGACGAGGTTCCCTACAGACAGGTCGGATATTTTTCGGGATGAGAACTGCCGGAGAAGACTGGTTACAACTTGATCTTGAAAAAAAAAAGTACTTCATTACCGGTAATCTACTACAACAAAATGCAATTGAATTTCTCAGGACGCTACAGTTTCCAAAATGTAACCGATTATATTACAAAAATTAAAAGAAAACGCGATTGATTTCAAGTAATCGATTACTTGTAACACGTTACGTAGAACTCTGAACCAGAACCATCCATGCCGTTTCAGTTTTATTTTTACAAGAGTTTTTCTGAATATTCTGAAAACCGGAAGTTTAACCGAAAGTGCTTGGAAGAGAAGCAAGAGCGTCCTCCGGTGCTGACTGCACTAGCAAAACTCGACGCCTACACCTCCTTTAGACAACTCCCACTAAACATTTTGCGCCCGTCAGCTCCAATGGGTACCCACCTTTACCGAAGAGAGTGCTCTCGAGTTTTCTTTTACAGCGAAAGCTGTTATGAGATCACAACAACGGCCGTTTTTGCGCCGTAGTTGTCCACCGCCACCGCCGCCGCCGGTGTCCGTAACCACTATCGTGCGAAATAAGAAAAAAAAACTAAATAGAAAATACCTATGACAGAATGGGAATCGAACCCGGGCCCTCTGCGTGGCAGAGGGCCCTCATCATCCCAAATGATGGAATGTTGGAATAAATAAAGTTTCAAGTTTCAAGCCCAGCACTCTACTACTGAGCTACGCCGGTGCTTGAAACTGCGTTGCAAACTGAACCTAGGCAGGATTCATGTCGGGTAAGCAATCGCGTTAACATGAGTAATAAAGCGTTTTGGAACAGTAAAGTAACAAGCAGGCGTCACACAATGCGAATTGCGTAACGAGTGGGTAGTTCAATGCTCCAGCCCATTACAAAAGCCTCAGGCATTATTCTTCATCGTCGTCAGTCAGAGCATCAACAAAGTGCACATAATGCGTTACAAGTTAGTAGCGGGTACCGCGCTTTTCCGATAAATGACGAATAATGGCATAGTGGACGCTTCTCCACTACACAAAAATTAACATGATTTAAGGCGCAGTGGGTAACATGCAAGTTTGCTTGTAGCAGTTGCCCCGAGAGTGTTTAAAAAAATCACGCCATATCCACGAAGTGAATGATGATGAGTGGGCGAAGCTCGATCGTTTTCATCCATTGCAGAAAGAGAATGTGTGGTCTGGAACGCGCTTATACTTCATGGTCATCAGCGTCATCGTCATCGTTATCACGTGTAGTGGGTACATTCCACTATACTGGAACGCGCTTATACTTCATCGTTATCACGTGTAGAGGGTACATTCCACTATACTGCGTCATCATCATCTTTATCACGTGTAGTGGGTACATTCCACTATACTGGAACGCGCTTATACTTCATCGTTATCACGTGTAGTGGGTACATTCCACTATACTGCGTCATCATCATCTTTATCACGTGGAGTGGGTACATTCCACTACACGTGGCTACCTACCTACCTACCTACCTACCTACCTACCTACCTACCTACCTACCTACTACTACTACTACTACTACTACTACTACTACTACTACTACTACTACTGCTACTACTACTACTACTACAGAGGAGGGACAGACCCACACCCTAAGGAGCTTCGCCCCTAAAATCACGCCATATCCAAGAAGTGAATGATGTCATCGTCATCGTTATCACGTGTAGTGGGTACATTCCACTATACTGGAACGCGCTTATACTTCATCGTTATCACGTGTAGTGGGTACATTCCACTATACTGCGTCATCGTCATCTTTGTCACGTGGAGTGGGTACATTCCACTATACGTGGCTATCTACCTACCTACTATTACTACGACAACTACAGAGGAGGGACAGACCCACACCCTTAGGAGCTTCGCCCCTAAAAGGCTCTAGAAAGGCCGCTCTTCCAGCTTTCGCTGTGACTGGGCTGCGCGTTCCGCGCAGGCCTGGCGCTTTTTTTCTCTCTCTCGCTCCCTTTGAGCCTTGTGTTTGAAAGCTTACACGCCTTTTTACACGAATCGTATCGCGGGTAAGACATAGCAGTGCGCATACTTCAAAGTGCTTTATTTTTGGTTTGCTGACGATTTCCAATAATCTTCTTCCGCTATGCCTTAGAGCGCCCATCGTTCGGGCATACAATCTTTCCGACCAGCCTAGTGAACTGGGCGTATGTTCGTGGCCCTGGTTTACTTTCCGCGAATAAGCTGCGCTAAAATGGATGCGTGCAACACGTTGTTCTAAACGTGCCGGAGGGAGAGGTCAGTGTGCGCCGCCGCGATAAGCCACTACACTCTCTATGTCCGCCTGCTCGCGTCGTGGTAAGCCGGCTAACCCCTCGTTTTTTTTTTTTTTATATGGAGAGAGCTATAATCTTCCTACACTCACGTATGCGCCAACGAATGAGGCTAAATCGCTTGTTATCGGCTTAAGCGTAAGTACCTCTCGTTATTTCTTTTGCTAGGGCATTATTTCTGCTATTTTACAAGGAACTTTGCTTCATTTCGTCGATCTCACAAACATGCCGAGTAATCATCGTCGTTAGACCGCTTTTACTGCCGTGCTATGGCGCTATTGGTGACATATTTTGCCTTCCGTCGTGCCTGCACTCCCTGTAGAAAATCGACGCGTTATAAAAGCCGCCCCGTATGCTGGAAAGATTGCGCGAAATTGTGGCAACAGGCTCACGTGAAGTGCATGATAACGTGAATATATAAGCATACTCAGACAAATGTCGACAGGCTGAGGCTGATGCATAGGAAGGAGCTTGCAAGTTATAAACTGCTGTTGCTGTGGCAATTCTTTGTGTACACCAGAATAAAATATATGTGGAGCAAAGTAGCAACATCTAACTGCTTTACAGTGTGGCGTTAACTCTCTGACGCCACAATTTCAGGAACAGGAAAAAGGCGTACAGATCAGAAGAAAATTGATAGGGCTAAGCTCTGATCAGAAACAAAATCAAATAAACAAGATTTTTGTTCGCATTTGCTTATGAAATCACTGAACATAAAAAGGACGCCTTTGGATCGCTGACAGCTGAGCGATGGTTTACAGGAAGACGACGGTACCTCGAAACCGGTGAAACACGCGCCACAGTTGATTTTATGGGATTTTCACGCCCATAAAGGTTATATATAAATTGCCATTTTGCAACCTCTTTAACTACCTTCCAAACCGCCAGCGTATATGAATGGGAAATAGTTGAATTAACATATAACTAAAAAACACCGCCTATGTTTCGACACTATGTGTAGTTTCCTTCTGACGCGATCTTCACGAAAACCCTGTCTTTGAAAAGCAGGGTCCTTGCGAGCGAGCGCGTGTAGATACGTTTGTTATTGAAGTGAATCACCCTCTCAACATTGTCGTCGGCAACACGATGTCATTGAGGAACCTTCACATAAGACTTTAACACAAAAAGAATAACGTATCTCAAAATATCTATTACGCCTTCCATTACCAGACGTCAGCCGGAAAGGGCTGGGTTAGTTCATTATCATCATGTTGTCGGCAAAAACAGTGCTGCGTCACTTTTTATATGTACTCCTTTTATGTGCGAGTCCTTTAGGTTAGAAATTCTCTTTCTGCAAAAGAGATTTGTTGTCCTAATCAATTAGAACAACTGATTGCAAACATGAGTGGCGTGTGCGCTAACAAAAAAGGTATTATGGCCTTATTCAGTTCCGTAATAAAGTGTAACGGAATGCCACATTTTTTTTTTAGTATGCTAAGCTATAGCAAACAGCGTCTATACAACCAGGCCTCTGAATGCGAAAAGCCCAGCAGCTAAATGAGAAAAGGCCAATATGACATAAGTGCTACCTAATAAAGTTGGTGCTACGTAAACTGCGTGGTTCACGCCATGCAAAGTATAGGTCATTACTACAGGCCGGATTTTTAGGCATTAAAAAAGCGCGTTTTAGGCGCCAAAAATAGGCTGGAAAAGCAACGTTTTAGGCCTCCAAAATAGTAAATATAGGTACAATATTTTTTTTACATAAATGCAAATAATTTCAAAACAAATACGTGCGCCACCTGTATCTTCAACGAGGAAGCAAAAAAAAATTTGTTGTTTATGATGGCACAAAGGCGCCAATTGTGTAACATAGCCGTGCAATTGTCCTTTTTCCAGCACGGTTCGCAGAACCCCGTCACTCCTTTTACTCTCTAGCATGGAGAGTCAAGTTTCCACTGTCGAATGAAGACACTCCTGGGTCTTTCTTTTTGGCATGGCTGAGAAGGGCAGCGTAGGAGCAGATAGCCTGACCGTTAAAAGACAAGAAGGGAGGGATGCCTCGTATTGGCCGGGCCTAATCGCTTAAGGTCAATTCCTCCGCTGTCGGTTAACACCTTAAGAAGTAAATTATAAACAAATGAAAACCCGCGTGCACATTCCATTTTTTCTTTCTTGTAACAGCGGAGCTGTTTAGTCTCGCCATAATTTGTCTGTAAGAAACAAAAAAAGATCATTATCATGAACCGGCACGCGCTCTCTTCCTTTTCTTTTTCATCGTCTTCTTCATCTTCTTCTTCGCTCCGAAAACACGTACGGCAATTTCTCCGGGGCGATATACAATAGAGGTTTTTAGTCTGTCCGGCACACCGCTATACGCAAAATATTTTGCTTGTACCGGAATACCGGGTGTGAACTGCGCGTGAGTGCGCCCGGAAAACATGGCCGCGCCGCTGAAAGCGGTTGCCTTCCACCTCGAATCTATCAAGTGGCCGTCGTGTGCTCTGTAGCTCGCTAGCTTCGAATAGATGTCTTTATTTGCTTGAGATTCATGTGCTTAAGCTTCGACAGCAAAGTATTTGTGTCTATTCGGCACTGTTTTTGAGAGACTTACTCAAATGATCAATGCTGTAGGCTTAGTGGGTGGCGCTCCCGGAATCTCGGAGGTCGTAGATTACGTGTTTGTTAGTTGTCTTCTATCTTCCATAGATGACGCCACTTGACGTGGTGGCAGCTACGGAACACGCTATCCGGTAATTACCTGATGGGTGGGAGAACGAGCGCATAGAGAAAAAGAGAGCAAAAAGATATATTTTTTTTTATATCTGGGATTTTACGTCCCAAAACCACGATATGATCATGAGGGACGCCTGAGTGAAGAACTCCGGAAATTTCGACTACCTGATGTCCTCGCTGAAGCGAGGACAGGTGGGCAGCGCTCTTGCGCAGCCCCGAACTGAATGATCAAACCCTGGCCGTCCAGAGTGCCCGCGAACGGGCCGCCAAGCTCGGCTTGGCGGTCCCTGCGTGGGACTAGCCGGATGGCGCGGGGTCTCCCCTGCGTCTTCTCTTGACTCAAATAAAGTATGCATCATCATCATCACCTGGTGTTCTTTAACGCGCACTGACATGGCACTGAACACCGGCCTCTACCATTTCGCCTCCACCGAATTGCGACTGCTGCGGCCAGGATCGAACCCGCGACGTGCAGGTCAGAAGCCAAGCACCATCCCCACGGCTCCACCACGGCGGACAGAGCAAAAGATAGAGGAGAAACGTAGAAAGAAAACGGAACTTAAAACTTCGCGGCGAGAAAAACTTATTGAGGAGGCGGCATTCGAACCCGCGTTTCCACGATGCGAAGGCGAGCATTGTAACCACTCGGCTATGCAGGCACGCTAGCAGAGCATTGACATTTGGGCAAGTTGGAATTGGTTATGCATCTTTGAACTAGCAGCGCAAGAAACGAGGACACAAGAAAAGTACAACACACCAACACACTTGTACTTTTCTTGTGTCCTCGTTTCTTGCGCTGCTAGTTCAAAGATGCATAGCAGAGCATAGCTTAGACTTGTATTCTCCTCGAGATCTTTGAGTGGCGCCCTCTCGCGTTTGACGTCAGGGAGAGGACTCGGATGCAGCTCTTCGCGCGCGCGCTCGCTACGTGAAGGCTGCTCGACGCTGCCGGCCTGTCTATCGTGCTCGAGTTGTTGAAACATTGGTGGGCAAGTTCATAAAGCAATTTGTACTGAATGTTCAAACAACATGCCCAGCGAAATCGAGCGGAGTTGCCGTCAGGAGCACGTTCTGTGTCGATTGCTCCTGGTGTCGTCTGCTAGCCATCCATGTGTACATCTGCTTCTATGGTGAATTTTTTTCTTTTCGCGACTGTTCTATGGCCGTGGCGCACTCAAAACGACTTTCCTGCCCGTTTTCGATCACTGACTTCAGCGTTCGGGCTTCAGCCTCTATGTCTGCGTTAAAGCGCAATAAATGTATACCTCGTGCTGCGCGTGTTCGGTTGCCAAGTCTGCTCCTTCGGTTCAATTCCTATGTTCCGAGCATGACAAACGACATGTGGTGTCATTCAAATAAATTAAACGTCGTTACCGGCAGCAACGTTTGATTAAATCCCCATTTTTAGCAGCTGATGTGTAAGCGCGTCGTAAGTATACTTTAAACTGAAACACGAAATAAACAGGGTGAGTCTAAAGGCGATGCACGACGGTGATATGAAATATTGGTAGGTTGTCCGGAGTGATTTTCTTCTGTTTTTTTTTTCTTGCAACATATTTGAATCCTTACGTTAATTAATCGACGTTTGTTCGTCGATTAACCACGGTGGCCTGAAAGTATGCTGAACAGAATTAGCGCAATCATACTAACGTTGATAAATACAAAGCTTTCGCATCGGAAGTCGTAAGAAGCCGTATTTCCAATAAAATACTGTAAATCAGTCTCAACGGTCGACTCCTGATAGGGCTTGGTCCAATCACTGTACTAAAAAGACTCGAGTTCCTTATGCGTTTGCCTAAGTTGACTCGAAGGCGAAAGCCATCTTTTTCTTGAGTCGATGTATTGTTCCTTCTCCGCCCCATCCGAATGCTTTCTGGACGTAACGCGGTTTTGCACTGAAGCTTTCTACACATCACCTGGTTTTGCATCGCCTCCGAGATCGGCCCACCAATCACGGAGGCAATGTAAAGCGACGATGTCATGTGATCACGTAATCATGTGACGTGACGTTATGACGTCACAAATTTTAGCCATCTGGGATGTCATGATGACGTCGTCATATGATGAATTTTCGCGTCAATCGTGTTGACGCTGGCGACGAGGGACGCCGATGGTCAATTTTCGCATTTGATGAGGAATCTAAGGTTCTTATCTTAAAATATTCAATCTTGTTAGAGCACAGTAAAGGATAACGTTAACCAGCCAAAGGGGCCAAAAGAACGGTGGGAAAGAGCTTTCTCCTCTTCCTGGACACATTCGCCGAATTTCCCTACTGTTTACCAAGCTGAACTATCGGTGTCAAATGAAACGCGAACCCTGCAGCGGATCGCGTTGCCCAAGCATTAGAAATATAATGCGCGCCATCCTGTCATCACTACTGACATGCTCGCACAGTCGATTCGGCCGCACTGCGCGATCAAAAACATGGGTGTGGATCATGAGCGTATCTATCTCTAATCATAAGGGTCGAACTGTACCACGCGCACCAATGCTGGCGCTTTATTCCCCGCGATCTTATTTGCATCCAGTTCGCCCAATCTATGCTAGTGGTCAGCAATAACCCGCTGGTCGATGAAGTTATCGATTTCATTTTGCTCGCTGTCGTGTCTGCAAGGGTCCACATGACTACCATTGAGAGTGGAGCGTGAATTTTCGTTCAACTGAGGTCTGGTCACACAACGCAGATTTTTGCGTATAAGCCGCAAAATTGATCGCGCTTCGATTTCAAAGCAGCGTAGACTCTCTTTAACTCACTTGGCGGGGGCGCTCCCGTTTTCACGTAAGCTATTTCAACGTCATCCAGCCCAGTGAGTGACGCTACGAACTCGGGGGCATGAACCTGACCGCGATGGCTGTGGGTATACAGAAGATATGTTAAATGTTAACGTTTCTTAAACTCCTGTAATGCTAGCAGTCATCTCAAGAAATATCATTAGAGGAAAATGCAGCTAGTAGTCGAGGAACGCCGTGCGACGCGAGCGAACTATAACGAAAATGCTGCTGTTTTAGCCAGAGTGTAACAGACGACAAAAGCCGAATCCCCGCCCTTGCGTCACCGGAGCGTCGCTCGCAGCGCCGCCATCGGTGGCACACGAGGCGAATAGTGTAGTATAGAAAAGGGGTGGGAAATAGAAGCGAGGGTTAGGACAGATGTGAGGGTGAGGAGTAGGGAAGAGAGTAAAGCATAGCATAGAAAGAATGAGAAGGAGAGAAATGGAGAGAACGAAAGAAAGAAAAAGAATCAAAGAGAGAGAAAGAAATTGAGAAAGACACAAAAAGATAAAAAGAAAGAGGAAGCGAGAGAAAGACAGAAAATGAATAAAGAGTAAGAAAGATTGAAAGAGCAAGGAAGAGAAACTGAGGGTGACAAACAAAGAAGAGAGTGAGCACGGGAAGTGAGGGTGAGGAGGAGACATGTGACGAAGGTAGAGAGTAAAGTATACATAACTTGCACGTGACGTCACAGACAAGTTCTCTGCGCTGGGTACCTAAAGATGGCGGCCACCGTGACTTTTTATCGCATTAGAGAGTGTCAGTGCAGGGGAGGACAGGGGGGTCGTTCGCTCCATGCGTTCTTTTGTACTCTCCCCGCTTTCTTCTGTTCGCCAGCCGCGCCAAGGGGAATACAAAGGATTGGAGGAGGCACTGTTTCCTGCTCCGCGCGTTCGAGCAGGTGTTTATGCAGCATCGCATTCCGCTGGTACCTAAAGATGGCGACCGCAGTGACGTACGTACAAGATATGTATAGCGTAGACAGGTTGAGGGAGAGAGAAATGGAGTAAACAAATTTAGAGAGAGAAACGAAGAGTGAAAGAAAGAGAAAGAAATGGAGAAAGACAGACAAAGATAGAAAGAAAGAGGAAGCAAGCGAGAAACTGAGAGCTGTGTGTACCTCAATCAAACGTTGAGACTAAATATGGGCTCAGTTATTTAGTGGAATCAAGGCACATAAACCATACCAATAAATGGGACCTGTATGAGTGGTCGTTGTAAAGAATAGCAGCTAATGCTCAAGGATTATCTAATCAATGTTCGAATGAATACTTGAGATTCAGTTAAACCGAGATGTCGATGCAGTGGCCAATTTTGATTAGAATGTTCATTTATCGGGATGACGCCCGTCTGCTGCATCTGTCCATGCTTTACGAGTAGTTTATTAGAAGTGGATTTTCTGGGCCCGTTCTCGGTTTAATTTTCGTCTCATAAGTTTGGAGTGGGGATTATCTCTGAAGAAGTAGCCACGCAAAAGCTCATCTCTCCTTTTGTTTGGGCATTTTGCTGATGGTTTTAATATCTCCATTGAGCATGTGGTTTAATTATGAAGTCTGAAGTGAACTAGTGCATTCATCTGAAATTAGTAATACTTTTTTACTATTCATATAATTTTGCTTAGATGCAGCTTTTTGCGCTGTTTCAGTATTGAAGAGCTTTAAGGTTGAAATCAACAAATAAGTTAATCAGCTTTACGGCGTAATCATGCGAGAGTGCGTAAACAATGGTTATCCAAAAAAGGCACCATGGTCGTTGAAAGCAATACCCGAGCGCGGGCGAGAGAGAGAAATAAACATTATTATGTGACCAGGCGCGCGTTCTCTTCGCCCATAGGTAGGGGACTTCCTCATTCCAGGTAGCGATGGCTAGCCGCCGACGCCCGTGCCCTTTCCACCAGCCGCAGCTGGCCCTCAGGAAGCTTCGTGAAATGAGTGCACACCCCAATTTACTCACCTTGCTTCTCTTCGTCTTCTCTTTCTTCTTTCATCCCTTTAATTCACCTTTTATATCTCCTCTAAGGGGCCCAGTTTCAGCCAATGAAGGAAATCCAAGTGCGCGGAAACAAACGCATGCCCGAGGGGCGTGTACTCTCTTCGCACAAGCGTTTTGCGGCGACACGCAAGGGCGTTGGCTCCCACCACCTCGCCACGTCCTCGACACGCATAGTTCTACGTGCCTTCGCACAACGCGATACTCGTATCCTGATGAGCCGATGTACGCTCATCACGCCTCGTTTTGTTTCCGCATTCCTTCGCATTCCTTTCGCTACACTGCACCACGCCTTATGGCGCTTCTACATGTACAGCTTTGTCTGTTCGACCTTGGACGAGCGCTGACGGTCGGAGAATGCGGGGCAATATATGCCACTCGAAACAACCTCTCCCTCCCGCATACTCAGGGTCGAATAGACTAGAAACAGTGGCCGTGCAAAGAGCAGAAGCCCGCGCGGAAAAGAGAGCAGGCCTCAGAGATTGTTTCCTCTGAATGCATTCACGGCGACGCACAATGCTCGGTTTGTGTAAATGCTGACTTTGAACTAAGTTCCACAATAGTGTGCGCGGCGGGCGTTTGACAAAAACCATACATTCACAGTAAAAGACACGATGACGATGACGGCACACCTGCACAACGAGGGACTTGGAAATGCGGTTAAACATAACGGTCACACTGATTTCCGCAGTAACACAGCGGTAGACGCAAGAGGATGACAGTGGCATGGTTAGTTACCTCACTGAAGCACACCACACCGGCACATTTGAGTTCTGTGTGTGCTATAACTTCTTGGTGTACACCTGCTTTGTTCGTGTGGTCTTACGACGTTATTATTCCCTATTTCCCTCCATATTTCCAACAATTCGTTCTTCATTTCTTTTCTTTTTTCAGTTTCTTTCTAAATACGTATTCTGGGAGTTATCTTTTTTTTTTTGTCCTTTATTGATTGTTTTTCGTGGCTCTTATCAGATATGACTTTCGCAGTTTGATAGAAGTTACGATGACTCTGGCGTGACAACTTAAGTTTCATTCTAAGTCCCCCCCCCTTTTTTTTTCACAGGTGCAGTAAATAGGACTGTGTTACGAATGTCGACCGTAACGGAACCGGACAAAAGGACCTGACGCAGCGCACCAAGTTAAGATTACTTAAGTTCTGTAAAAGCTGACATTTTTCAATATACAGGGTGTTCTTTTTTTGTTTTTGTTTTTTTACAATACAGATATTTTATAAAAAACTCTGTGACAGTCACGTTCCAGTCGTTTTCGCACATGTACTCTATATCGAGGTGAAGTACTTTGCAGCAGCTGAAATGATATTGACGGGGATTATTAACAAAAAATTCGGCAGATCCCACGTACTTTGGGAATCGATGTTATGTGAAGCAAGCGGAGGGAAGGTGACTGTGTTGTAATTTCTCAATGACCGAAACGTTACGAAATGACGCTAAAGATATGTACAAATTTTGTACGCACAGACATATGTTGAACAGTAGCATATATTTTATATATTCAGTTGTTTACAGTTGCGTAACGATGCCAACAGCAACATGGGTATTAGCACCACCACAAGCGGTAAGCTGATATGTAGCGCTTGTGATCGCGAGGATGGTAGCCCTGTACACTGCTACATAAATCAACTTCAGTGGATGGCGCTTAACTACAATTGACCTTAACCCGAGGTGACGGCTGTATCATAGGAGTGCATATGTAATCTTTATAAAATTGGATAACCAACAGTGCAACCACAGTTGACGTTTCACGAACATTAGGGTCTATTTGAAAAAACAGTTCCGAGACCTGGAATGGCTCTGTGCTAGAATACTTGATTGCCACGCAGTACGCTGGGGTTCGATTCCTGCTGGGACCCTGACATTTATTCTTTGCATTCGTCGGGTCAAGGCGGCCGACGGCAGCTTTTAGATGTGAAGCATCTTATGGCGAAGCTTGATCCGGTGGTGGTGCGCCGCGTGGCCTCCCTTACTGCGCATGCGCAAACCCTTTCAAAAAAAGCCGGCAGATCCCACGCACTGTAGGAATCGATGTAATGCGAAGCAGCCAGGAAGGAGCAAATCATGCTTTACGTAATTTGCATGTCATGTTTTACATGTTACCGCCTAGCTGTGATTTATGTTCGCCATACAGTCACGTCGCGATATAGCAATTTTGGTGTATGTCAAGCTAGCGAACTGGACGCAAGCGCACCATGAGCGTGGCATGTAAATGGCATCGTAGATGACATGCATGCCAAGATTTTCATGTTACCACCTGTCACTAATGTTCGTTATACAGTCATGTCACTCAATACCAAATTTGGTGTATATCACGCTAACGAAACGGCCGAGAGCGCGCCATGAGCGTGGCATGCAAGTCATGTCGCACATGGCAAGTTCGTGATTTCCATATTACCACTTGTCATTTTTGTTCGTCATACAGTCATGTCACTCAATACCAAATTTGGTGTATCTCAAGCAAACGAAACGGCCGCGAGCGCGCCATTAGCGAGGAATGCAAGTCATGTCGCACCTGACAAGTCATGATTTCCATATTACCACTTGTCATTTATGTTCGTCATGCACTCATGTCACTCAGTACAAATTTTGGTGTATATCAAGCTAACGAAACGGCCGCGAGCGCGCCATGAGCGTGGAATGGAAGTCATGTCGCACATGACAAGTCATGATTTCTATATTACGACTTGTCATATATGTTGGTCATACAGTCATGTTATTCAATACCAAATTTGGTGTATATCAAGCTAACGAAACGGCCGCGAGCGCGCCATGAGCGTGGCATGCAAGTCATGTCGCTCATGACAAATCATGATTTCCATATTACCACTTGTCATTTATGTTCGTCATGCAGTCATGTCACTAAATACCAAATTTGGTGTATATCAAGCTAACGAAACGGCCGCGAGCGCGCCATGAGCGTGGAATGCAAGTTATGTCGCTCATGAAGTCATGATTTCCATATTACCACTCGTCATTTATGTTCGTCATACAGTCACGTCACTCAATCCCAAATTTGGTGTATATCAAGCTAACGAAACGGCCGCGAGCGCGCCATGAGCGTGGCATGTAAATCATACTTTTCATGACAAGTTAAGTCATGATTTTCATGATATAACCAGCCATTTATGTTCGTCATACAGTCATGTTATGCCATACCAAATTTGGTATAAATCCCATTAACGATACGGCCAGGAGAGCACAAAGTCGTAGGCGGCTAGATAGATAGCTTGATAGATAGATATATAGATAGATACGCGCAAAGTCGCCGAACTTCGCTAAGAAATGCTTCGCATTTAAAATAAAAAACCTCCTCTCCCCCCCTCTCTCCTCTAGGCATCCCTGCCCGCGGCGTCCACACTCCCACTGCGCATGCGCGTCCCCCCCCCCTCTCTCTCCTCTCCTACGACCCCCCCTCTCTCGCCTCGCGACACCGACGCAGGCAGCGTCTGCTAGCGAGTTTCTTGGTTGAAAAAACCGACTGCTCGCGCTGCACAACCGTTCACTGGCCACCCCGTATATATGGCACTGGATCTTGACCTGCAAGGTGG
The DNA here is from genome assembly GCA_030522465.1 of Rhipicephalus appendiculatus. NCBI lineage: Eukaryota > Metazoa > Arthropoda > Arachnida > Ixodida > Ixodidae > Rhipicephalus > Rhipicephalus appendiculatus. Next base: position 103,159 of record JALIZH010017026.1, on the reverse strand, counting down.
TGCCGGTGGGAGATTTCTCCTGTGCGTTGTTGAACAATAAAAATTCGCAGCATGCGCGTTAACTAAAAGCGGACTGCGGGTCTCTGTGTCCAGTCGGAGTCTTCTGTCCATCATTGCCCATTAGCAGCGATTGGCATGTTCCAGTAGGAAACACCGCTCCATCGCTGCGTGCTTTGCGCCTCCCCAGTTTTCTCTCCTGCGCAACGCTGCGATGAGCGCCAGCGTCAACGCCGCCGCCAGTGTAAGCGTTAGCGCCCGCTGCTTCACATCTAGACATGGTTCCCTTTAGCGGGAGATGATGTAATTTTTTCTTAACGCTTTCGCGTTAAAATTACCAGTGCCTGTTCTGGTCATTTCTGGGCAGGTATAAACTGTCAATCACCTGTGGCACATACCCGCATACCTGTGGCACATACCCGCCAGTGTCTGGCGGAAAGTGTATGACGACGCACGCAACAGGATTGTCACATTATTGATGTCATGGCCAGCGAGTCATATTCGTCAAACCATCTTTCCCTCCCATACTAATTTTGGTTTACCCCAAGTAAAGGGAGTGATCACGAGAGCACCCAGACGTAGGCGGCTAGATAGATAGATAGATAGATAGATAGATAGATAGATAGATAGATAGATAGATAGATAGATAGATAGATAGATAGATAGATAGATAGATAGATAGGTATGTAGATAGATAGATAGATAGATAGATAGATAGATAGATAGATAGATAGATAGATAGATAGATAGATAGATAGATAGATAGATAGATAGATAGATAGATAGATAGATAGATAGATAGATGGATAGATAGATAGATAGGTAGATAGATAGATAGATAGACACGCAAAAAGCGCCTGCAGTATGCAAAGAAATGCTTCGCATTTAAATCTCGTTAATCAACGTTTTAATTATCGAGTTGAGGGCAGTTTTCACAATAGAAAGTTGTAGTGCGTGCCAATCGATGGCATACCCATTCTTTAAAAAGCGGGATAGTTGCACGCAATCCGAGATATTCATCATCGAAAGGTTAAGGGCGAACTCGAAACTGATCGGATCGGCGTGCACGAAATACGACCAGAAGTTTACGTAAAACCAGGACTGCCCGTCACATGGAAGTGATAAAATCTGAATCAGGGCGCGCCGAAATAGTATATGGTAAGGAAAATCCGGAATTATTTTGAAATACACAAGTAGACAGCTTATTCTTCGAGTGCGTTGTGTGGTTCTTATCTGTTTCTTGCTAAAGTTATGAACAGGAGCGAAAAAGTATTTCGCCTGTCTGCAAGAAGACGCGCCACAAGGGCTGCCCCTGAGTAATATGCTTAACAAAGAATGCAATGTTTGATATTGCGGTTTTGTTGCGCACAGATCAAAAGAAACAGATAAGCACCCAACATCACACGCAAAAATCAGGCGATTCGCTGGCGCAAGAGAGATCGCTTGCCGCTTTTCACGAAAAGGTACGTCTGCGACGCCCTTCAAGTTTCGTCACTTCCTTGTCACATGTAGTTTCGATCTGACGTAAAAGAGAGGTGGCGCTTTCTGCGCGCCAAGCGCGATCAGTTTCGATTTCGCCCGTATTGTAGTCGATGATGAACAACTTGAATTACGTGAAATTTTCGTGATTACCCCCCCCACCCCTCCTTAAAAAATGGATAGGTTATAAATTGGCACGCAATACGAATTTCAAATTAAATGAATGCTCTGAAGTCAATAATTCAAAGGTTAATTAACAGGTTTCTGTTAATCGGTTTTGTGAATATCTTGTTAGTTAAGGCAAAGTATTTCCGCGTCAGCATCGAATAAGTGTGCGAAAAGGACAGGAGCGTGACTGCCACAGAATGTTTATAAAAAGTTTGTATTGTCTAAAAAAAAAACACCCTGTATATGCCGCACCTTATTCAGGGCGTTGGAAGCATACCGCTCAACTAAAAATGAAAAACAACAACAACAACAAGTAATTAATAGCTGCGCTTGGGGGAACATAATGGCGCTCGCTGCTGTGAAAGCAACTGGGGGGTGTAATTCACACTTTAGTTACACTTTGATAACCCTTTTTATGTAAGCTTACAAACCGCGTGAACACATACATTTCGCTATAGGGCCTGGTGGTTGTGGTCTTGTAGATACATTTGAGCTCGCTAGACGCAGACCTATTTATTTATAGTAGTACGTCACATACAGCTCTCTGTTCAGAGGAAACAATTCATCATTGCTGACTCTAACTTGCCTTGCACTGACACTGCGAATTTTGTTGTACATATTCAGTAGATGTATTGTGACGCGCTGCACAATTCGCCGAGCCTGCATGTTCTTTTATGACCTACTTCACTCAACCAATGAACAAAAAAAAAAAAAGCATAGAGCCATTCCTAAACGTGGCGACTCCATTACACTGCCAGGGGAGCTCGTATGCAGAATTACCGCCACTATGTCAGCAACCTGAGCTCCAACGAGGTTCCTCCTGCCATGAATACTGAAAGTAACACAGCGTAAGTATACGGGTGATTTGCATGTAACGCAGCGCATCTAGCATTATGTATGGCATGCATTACAAGTTTTCGCCAGTCCTTTATGACCCCATCCATCAAGGTGCACGATAAGGCTTAACACATACTGTATTTTTTTTGGTAAATCGCGCTTTAAGAAAGGAAATGTTTAACAAAACACGGCCCTATAATGATGTACTGCACGCGATAACTGAAATTGATGGCCGCTATACACATATGTCATCAAAATCTTCAGAAAACTCGCGCTCTATGACAAATGTTTCGCCGTGGCGTGACAAATAGAATTGGCGGCTGCCGTGGCGTGGGTGCGAGCGAATAAGAATGGAAGTACTGTAAAAATGATGTGTGAATGAGCATTTTTGTGATTACTGCGATGACGAGCATTCTGTATAGCTCTTGAGTAATGGATTGTAGGGCGAGTTTGTACGTCTTGACGAAAAAGAGCGCAAAAAACGAGGACACCGAGCGGAGGGCAACAACCTGAGCAGGTACTTACAACCGAAAGTTTATTGAAAACCAAGCAAAGTAGTTAGGTAATCATGTGCAAGAAACCAACAGGCGCAGTGACACAGATATCTTAAGGTGGCCCTCTAGATAATCTATTTCAGCCTTCTGCCGTGTTACCGACAGTAGCGCGATGCACTTGTCCCCCCGTCTTGTGTCCTCATTTGTTGCTCTTTTGTCGTTGTGCTGTTGAGGCCAGCTCGCTTATTATGACGGGTTATGATCTTCAAGTGTGGCAGGACAATTTTAGTTTATTAAGGCGAAAGCCTTAGATGCCTTATCGAGCGCGAAGACTGGCCTTTGGAGTATCGCGGCGTCGGCGCCAACAAGAGTGACGCAAAACACCATCACGTGATTACGTCACCATATGACGTCGTCACGACTTCACAAGTGATTACAGCGCAAGGGAAGACACGGGACAATAAGACCAACTCATACGAGCGCTCGTCTTGGGTGTCTTGCCTTGCTCTGTAATCCCATTTGAAATGGAATACCAACTAGCCCCGTACTCACGCAACTTCACAGATCGCCCATTTTTATTGCGATAGCAATTATATGGACAGTCTCGACGGGTTTTTGCCGTCGCCGTTGCCGTCGCCGTCATGTCGCGTATGAAGTCCAAATTGATAAGAACCCCCTGCGCATCGTACGTTCTACCAGCGGGTAATAGCGAGCGACCGGGTAAGGGAGCGGTGAACGCGGCGAAGAGGCGATCAAACGAGCCGGCATATCCGTCGCTCCGAGGCGCATGCGATAAGATCCCCCCAACTGTTCAACCGGCCCCGCCCGTCGTTCGCGAGCGTGAAAAGACGCGAGGGGGCGGGGGGGTCCCCGAGCGACCTTCGATTTTACGACCGCGGTCGTCGCGGGCGCGCGCGTTATCTCCCCATCTCGGCATCCGACAGCGGGCGGCCGGTGTACCCTTCTACGTGCTGCGCTCTCAGCGCGAAGAGAATTCTTAAACAAGCGTTTTCTAGAGTTGCGTGAGATCGGATCCAAAAGACTTAGCTGCCAGCCTCGTATAACATTACAATTTGTTGCTATCGCATTCATTGCTTCACCCTTGCGGTGAAACTGTGACTTTTTTTTTTGGCATCACTATAACGTCACATAACGTGACGTCACATGATGGTGTCATCACACGACATCGTCGTTTGGTGAAAGGCGGGCCGATCACGGAGGCTGTGCAAAACCAAGCGAGGTGTAGAAAGGTCACAATGCCTCCGATCTTGGAGGCAGTGCAAAATGAGGTTAGGTGCAGAGAGCTTTCGAAAAGCGGGGCGGAAGAGTATGAATATATCGACTGAGAAGCAAATTGCTACAAAAAAAAAAAAAAAAGACATGCCTTTTACCTTCCAGTCGTCACATAAGGATACATAAGGAACCCTGTGAGTTTTCTTCGCATCAACTTGCGTTTACTTCATTGCCGCACTGCTTCTTCATTGTTTCTTTATAAGCTAGCCGTTCTTATTATTAATATCTCTTCCGGCGAGCATAATAATTATAATTATTCTTATTATGCTTATGATTTGGATTTAAGATCCAAAATCAGCATATGATTCTGAGAGACGCCGTAGTCGAGGGCTCCGGAAATTTAACCTGCTCAGGTTTTTTTTGAACGTGTACTCGGGGCGTCTCTCCTGAAAAATAATTTAAAAATTGACGGACACTTTGTAGATTGTGGAGAATTGTGGAGAAAATTGACGGACACTTTGTAGAGGATGGTGGAGAAAGGGCCGCATAAACTATAGCTTAACAAACCTGAAACGTGCAGTTCGCGGGCAAGTCACACTTACGAGAACACATACGAATGCCTAAGTGCGTGTGCGTGTAGGCGCGGGATGCCTTCTAGCGCGGCCTTAGTAGAATATTCTTGATCTTTAACGAAGATACCCCGATTCCCCCTCAAATACCCGTAGGGTCCCGTACTTTGACTAACTCGATATAACGAAACAAATTTCGAGATCCGTCCCGATTTAACAAACCTTTTTTTTTTTTTCGGAAGATGAGATGGAGAATTGATCATTCTTTGTCTATTTTTAGATAACGCCCCAAAAGTTATTGATTGCGAGCAAACGACAACATTGCGGAACACCTTTGTCCAATTTAAACTGCGTGGCCATTGCTAACAAAACGCAAGCAAGCCAAGATCACCGACTTCTTTGCTGGGAAATAAATGTGTTGTCACCTGTGACCCTTATTGCTGAGGTAACAGAGAGAGAAGCAACTTTATTGAGAAAAGCAATTTTATTTTAAGCTAACAATTTTTGTTGCTTCATACACCCTGGAGGTGGCGGTCGTTTCCTAAGGCCGCTATTTCATTTTTCGCGCTTTTACGCTACGCAAATATCATGCCATGGTAGCTTTCCGGATGCCGCTACACCATATAATCGAATGTACCGAATTAAGTAACCGCGAAATGCCGTGTTCGGTTTAACGAAGTTTTCGATTTAACGAAATAATTCGCGGCTCCCCTCAAATTCGTTAAATCGAGTTTTAACTGTATTTGTGTGTTGCAACAGAAAAGTCACTACAAGTGGTAACGTACGGCACCTTAGCACTGCGTCTTACAAAAGAGGCGCTCGGTAAGACAGCTGGTAAAGAAAGCAAAAATGCAAAAAAAAAAAAGTGTACAAGGCGCGAAACCAATACCCATTCACAGCAATTCAGTCGGACGTATTAAACCGAAATGAGGAAATTAGTGACCTGACGAAACATGACGACATTCTGTCTACAAACTTAAAATGAGTGTCCTGGACTTTCCTTTCGCACTTTACATCTGTGATAGTAAAGCTTTGTGACTGTAGTAGAGCGAAGAAAGCTTAAAAACTGCTAACTTACCTCAGAGTCAATTCCAGTTATGTCATCGACTGATGAAGTAGCCCTAGCAACTCTTGAGGCTATGAAATCAAGCCCAGTTGAAGAGCCGGTGGTGCCGATGAACAGTGTAATCGACGTCAATAACGCTCGGTGACGCTGAGGTTTTCTTAAGGTAACGAGCAGTTCATTTACAGAATTGCAGAACTACACTCGGCACCGTGACTCTGGTTATCCACTTGGCCCCTTTTCAAATGTCGAGCCAGAGAGAGAGTGAGTTGATATTTCTGCAGGAATCACGTGACTCTCGTGAAGCGTGCGTCGATTGGCTTCCGTGATGAAGACGCTGCCGTGTGCGCCGTACAGTCGTCAGCAAGCTTAACACGAACGCTCAGCGGGGTGTCCAGAAACAGTTTGATTGACGCTAGCGCCGCGTAGCTTTGGGTTCTGTTGCCGAGATATGTTACCCATACATGCCGACATACTATCCAAACATCAGTCAAAGTAGTCCAGGTCACGCGTCGGAGCGTTCGTGTTAAGCTTGCTGACGACTGTACATATCACGCGTTCGGCGTTCGGCGCCGTGGCTCGCCAACGGAGACGGGCGCCGTGGTGGCGCGGCGCCTACGCCTCCTCTCTCTGTCTATCCTCGGTCTTTTAAAATTCGTTGCGTTGGTTGCGTGTCTCGTAGTTTTGTGTTCGACCGAACATGCGTATCTTCGTAGTCGCGTTGACCAGTCTACAGAATCACGAAGGCGGAAGCAGGCGCGGCGGGCATGCGAGCGTAGCTGCATACTCGGAATGTTTCCCATGATACCGATGGGCACAACTTATATGCACTAATCTGGGCAGTGCGCCGTTGCTTCACTCTTGCCGCACTGCTGCTCAGCTATACCATTTCTTTTGATACACGGTACCCAAGTACGTGTTTCACTCAATATGATGGCGGGGACATATATGAGACAATTTCCAGAAATTATATGTAACATACCGACGGAGGTAAAATGTGCGATGTCTTGTATTCTGCGATTTCAGTGCACGCTAATGCACTTCAGGTGGTCTAAATTACCCGGAGCCTTCCACTGCAGCGTCTCGGATAGCCTGAATAGGTTCGGGACGCTAAATGCCCAAAAACAACAAAGCCAAACAGCATTACCCACCATTGCCGACAGTGTATGAGAGTCGGGCCTGATACGGGCATGACCCAGGCCCGGGCCCGACCCGGGCCCAAAGCTCATGGGCCCGAGCCCGGCCCGGGCCCGATCTAACAATTACTTACCCGGCCCGACCCGGCCCGCGGGCCGGGCCGGGCCCGGGCTTTCGGGCCGGCCCGGGCCCGTGCAGTGCCCTAACTCAGACTCACCGGTGATTTCGTCATCCAGACTCACTCGGACTCAGACTCACTAAACTTTTCCTCAAACGGACTCACTCGGACTCAGACTCACTAAACTTTTCCTCAAACGGACTTACTCGGACTCAGACTCATGAATATTTTCGTCAACCTGACTCACTCGGACTCAGACTCACCAAAATTTTCCTCAAGCGGACTCACTCGGACTCAGACTCACCAAAATATATCTCAGCCGGACTCACTCCGACTCAGACTCACGACAATATTACTCAGCCCGACTCACTCAGACTCAGACACACGAAAATATAACGAAAATATAACTCAGCCGGACTCACTTACCAAAATATTTGTCAGCCGGACTCACTCGGACTCAGACTCACTAACATTCTCCTGAAGCGGACTCACTCGGACTCACAGACTCGCCTAACTTTTTTCTCAAATAGACGTACTCGGATTAAAATTAGCAATATTCGATTTCGCCCGGCTCATCCAATAAATGTCGAAGGAGCGCCATAAAATAGCTTATGTCTAGAATAACACATGTAAAGGGTTGAAAAGTGCCAGGCAACCTTCAAAATATATGTATGATAGCTTTCAACATACAAAAAGAAGTTATTTCCCGTGCATCGCAATGTCTATCGTAAAGAGAAATTCAACATTACACGCGATTTTTGCAATGTTGACAATGTTGTCTTTAAATATAAGAATGGGTCGACGGACCTTCGAGGAACATTAGGTTTTCATTCCTGTTACCTTTGAAATGCGCTATACGCACGCGCCGTTTGTTTTCAATGGGCGAGCGCGTACGTGCGTTTTTAGCAGACCCAATTAAATGAAATCCTTTCTTACGCTTTACCGTTCGAAGGCCTAATCACGCTACTTGGGAACGAAGAAAGCTTGACATTACGTTATGGCGCTTTTCTAAACACGCTCATGAAACTGCCAATGGTCTTGCAGTCGATTTACCGCTCATTGACGACGCGAAAAAGAAAATAATATGAGGCGGCCATCTTTTGCAGAATCGAGCTCACCACCCTTGAAATATTTTGGAAACATGGTTATAGGTTGCATGGTTATGCCTCTCTAAAGTTTCGAAAACACCTGCCGCGATAGTCTAGTGGTTGTGGTGCTTGACTGCTGACCCGAAGATCACGGCATCGAATACTGGCCGCATTTTCGATGGATGATGAAACGCTTGAGCCATGTGTGCTTATATTTTGGCGCACGTAATGAACCCCAGGTAGCCAATATTTCCGTAGCCGTCGACTACAGCGCCCCTCATAATCACATCATGGTTCTCGGACGTTAAACGCCAATAATTATTATACTAGTGTTTCGAATTATAGAAATGCTAAGTTCGCTTTTAGTCGATGTCATGCTTTCGCAAAGTGATTGCGGATAATAGAGGTTGGTATTTTACGTCGCAACGCCAAGATGTGGTTGTCAGAGACGCCGTCGTGGAGGGCTCCAGATATTTCGGCCACCCAGGGTTCTTCAACGTGCATCTTAATCTAAGTACACGGGTTGTGACTGCGTTTGTTTCTAGCAAGATATTTTTCTGAGCCGGCTAAGAACCAGTTGTAACTGTTAGTGACTACTCTATCTCGTGGATAATGGTAAAGAGTCGTATCAGAACCACGCTGGATACGGACACAAGGCAAAAAGGAACGTGCATAGGCGCCCCGATGAGAGCCGGCCAGTGTGTTCAAAGGTATGGTCGAAGCTTTTTGCATGGTCTGGTACAGACCACGCAAAACGAGGTGTCAATTTTCTGCTTTCCAAAAACCCCAATTGCTGACAGTCAAGCCGATTGCAAGAATGCCGTATTGAAAGGTGGGGACGTGGACGCCGCTTCACAGTGATCGTACTAGTCCCCAGAAAGGACAGGAATATTCATTTCTAAGAAAAAAGTCACTGGACAAGGCTCTGAACTGACAACTGGAGGGTTTACTACAAACCAAACGCAATAAGTTCACATGGCTAACCCTGCGCTATTAGCAATTTTATTCTTTTTATTTTCACTGCGTCGCTATTATATCTATCCTCAATAACTTATTATTTGTATTGTTTTTACTTCGATGTAACTGCTAATCTCTTACGCATTCTCAAATGCACAGCTCCACTCTGTAATTCCTTCGGGCCTTCAGGGTACTATTAAATAAATAAATAATTGAGGATCCTCTTTTCATCGGGTAAATGGGGGAAGCGGAGGTTGCCGTCTTCGTGCGTAACGTACTGTTTTTCTTTGCAGAATAACAGACTGATGGGCAATTGGTGTGGGTTCATAATGACATCTAGTGATTCATGAAACACATGAGAAATGCGCTAATTTGTCTCCCATGAGGGGACACTGCTCAGCGACTTATGATCGAAAGCCAGTGCTACAACGAATACAAAATTAGTGAGATGAAGGCAGGACATGTGCTTTATTTTTTCTTTCCTGCTTCAAAGGCTACATTCTTGAAAGATGCAGGGAGGGGGGTAAGGGATGGAGAGCAGTGCTCGAGTCTCATATATTTATGAGACCGCTCCTTATCTTCATACCAGCGCATACTCCTCCCCACCCCCCCTCTATCTTCCCATTGAAGTTCTGAAACAAAATTGTGAAGGCTAGATAATATGTGGGATAGATTTGTGTATACACACGCGCATCATCTACTACATATCAACAGATAATATAGCCTAGGATGTATTTAAAATCGATTTTAAAGTTCCTATCGCCCTACTGCAGCGAAACGTGCCTTCGTTTATTGTGTAAACAACCAACCACCCGCTGCGTCACGAGTTTAAATATAAAACGCCAACCAAAATCACCAATCGTCGCCACAGCAGCGGATAGAAGAAAGGAAGACAATAATTCGTGACCTCTGCACCAAAGGCTACACAAAGGCGTTTATTCGCAGAGCCCTCCGTAAGAGAAAAGACGGGGGAAACGTGACACCAACGGCGCCGCAACGACGCCGCGTGTCGATCCCCGACATTGCGGGCGCCAGCGAAGCAATAACCCGTATACTAAGAAAGGCAGGGGTCGACGTTTCCCACAAGCCATCCACCACCATCGGCAGTTTCATCCCTCGGCCCAAAGACAGCGCATCTGCGGAAAAAGCGCAGGGCGTCGTGTACCGGATCACGTGCGCCGACTGCCCCGCTTCCTACATTGAGGAAACCAAGAACTTCCATGAAAGAATGCGGCAGCACAAGAATGACCTCCGTCACTTGAACAGCGGACGGAGCGAAGTGACAGAGCACTGCTAGCGGTTTGACCACCATACCAGTCCCGACGGTGCGGTGATTTTGGAAAAAGAAAGGAACCTTCGCCGGCGGCCCCTCCTCGATTCCTGGTACATTGAGCAGACAGCGGAAACATCAACCACACTACGGGAGCACTGCCCTCCCTCTACTGCCAGGGCTTGCGACGACTCACAGCTAAAAATCCCGCCTGGCAAGAAGGCGTTGCACATCTCGGGCCTTCTCACCCCCAAACAAGCTCGCCAATTCGTACAGTAGACCGCGGCGACCACGTTTCCCGAATATTACAGCGCTGCGCGCCGCGCAGACCCTCCATTTCGAAAAACAATTCCCGCTATGCTTTCCTACACCTGACCCATCCTCCTTGTACGCGCAGTGACGTCAAGTCGGCGATCGCCGACCTGACGTGGCACTGAGCTCGTCGATTGGTCTTTTGCCCTACGAAACAGAGCCTTGGCCCTACGGTGATGCAGTTTCGCCCGCGCAGTACGCATTTTCATTTTCCTTTGCTGCCCTCTGGCGTTTTGTAGAGCCCGAGACTACCGGGAGAAGCGGTATTGCCAGAACGAAAGCCTCCGAGATAAAGAGGCGTCTCGCTACTTTACCGCTAGGGAAAGGGTCGTCTCTTCGCATCGCGCTTCCTCCCTGCGCCGCTGACACGTGCTCATGTGGGGGAAGCCCTGCCCGGTCGTTGGCTGCGCGCCGATGACGCATCACTGACGTCCGTGTCAGGTTGCCGAAGTGGGCGGAGTCAAGACGACGGGCTACGCCTCCCTGTTTCTACAGCGGAGAAGGGTGGCGAGGCCGCGCGAAAATTTGAAACCAGCTGAAACGGATGTTCTAACCCCTGTAACTTCCTTATTATTGCGCGTATTCGCAAAATTCTTGCGGCAGCAGGTTCACATAGCAAAAGTGCACATATTTCTCTTGGTAACAATTTTTGGACCTCGGGGTTGTTGACGGGCCCTTTAAAATAAATTTTGGCTGGAGTTTTCTCTTTTCTCCAGTTTTCTGTTATCCCAACCAGACAGACTTCTGCCGAATGTTCACCTTTGAAAGAATAGAGATATTTGTGTTGCAGGCCCCAAGCCTAGAGTGTCGAGCTCGTTGCTTCGTTTTGTACTTTCCTTGCATTCCTTGGGGGGTATTAGGAGCTCGAAAGCTGGGTACGAGAAACGAGCCTGGGAAACGGCCGTGCCATGAAGCTTTTTGTTGTGTGGCTTGGACGAACACAATGACGGCTGAGGGACCACCGAAAGTGCTTCGGCGCGTCAACGCTGTCTATGAATGGTAAGGTGTTTGAATAGGAAAGAAAAGAAAAAATACGAAAAAATGCCCCCCACCTCCCCGAAGGGAATCGTGAGGAAATGCGAATGCATTTCGCGCGCGCTTCACTCCATTTATATAGGGTGGTTGTGGTTCGAAGAAGGAAAAGGCGCCTAATTTCTGCAGCCTGGTCGGGAGCACGGCGCAGCGCCTATTTCTTTTTTTTTTCTTTTTTGCTTTTCTCTGTTTTTTTTCTTCTTTTTTTTATTTTTTTTAATTTCTTCTTAATTTTCTTTTGTTCTTTTAAATGCGAAGCATTTCTTAGCGAACTTCGGCGACTTTGAGCGTATCTATCTATCTATCTAGCCGCCTGCGACTTTGTGCTCTCCTGGCCGTATCGTTAATGGGATTTATACCAAATTTGGTATGGCATAACATGACCGTATGACGAACATAAATGGCTGGTCATATCATGAAAATCATGACTAACTTGTCATGAAAAGTATGATTTACATGCCACGCTCATGGCGCACTCGCGGCCGTTTCGTTAGCTTGATATACACCAAATTTGGGATTGAATGACGTGACTGTATGACGGACATAAATGACAGGTGGTAATATGCAAATAATGATTTGCATGTCATGAACAACATGATTTACATGCCACGCTCATGGTGCGCTCGCGGCCGTTTCGTTAGCTTGATATACACCAAACTTGGTATTTAGTGACGTGACTGTATGAAGAAAATAAATGACGAGTGGTAATATGGAAATCATGACAGATCATGTGTGACATGACTTGCATGCCATGCTCATGGCAAGCTCGCGGCCGTTTCGTTAGCTTGATATACACCAAACTTGGTATTGAGTGACGCGACTGTATGACGAACATAAATGACAAGTGGTAATATGCAAATCATGACATGTCATGCGCAGCATGACTTGCATGCCACGCTCATGACACTCTTGTGGCCGTTTCGCCAGCTTGATATACACCAAATTTTAAGGTGAAAACCTTTAATGTCTCGTGCTCACGTGCGCCCGTCCGTCCCTCCAGCCGTGCCCTGGCACAGTGCCAGGTGGTTGCCGGGGCGCGCAAACGGACGCCGGTCGCGTTGGACTCTACAGCGCTCGCGCTTTGCTTGCGTAGCGTCTCTGTGCCCAGCGTCTCTAATCATGCAAGGAGGGAGACGCGCGCATCACGTTCCATTCTGACCGACCCCGTCTCAGTGAGCACAGGCGTTCGAGAAACAGACTTTGGAATTGAAAAGGTGTCCGTCAATTTAAACGCTGGAACCCGGATGGCGTATGCACGATGCGCAGAGCGCGAGAACACGAACGCATGCGAAACGGAGGCAGACTGGTCTCGCGCCTCGCTGGGATTCGAGATAAAAAATTAAGCGAACATAAGTGGCAGGTGGTAACATGAAAATCTTGGCATGCATGTCATCTACAATGCCATTTACATGCCACGCTCATCGTGCGCTTGCGTCCAGTTCGCTAGCTTGATATACACCAAAATTTGTATTGCGTGACGTGACTGTATGACGAACACAAATGACAAGTCCTAACATGTAAATAATGACATGCATATTATGTACAGCATAATTTGCTCCTTGCTGGCTGCCTCGCATCGCATCGATTCCCACAGTGCGTGGGATCTGCCGTTTTTTTTCTTTTTTTCTTTTTTTTATTTTTTTTAAATTTTTTTTCATATATAGCTCCGCCGAGCTCCCGCGATGCGAGTGCCCTCACGCACCAGAGCGCGCTCCTCCTCTCCACTCACTATAACACCTGCCGAGGCCACCGCGGACAACGCCAACGCCGGATGCCTGACATAGCCCGACTAAGAAATGCATTCGCATTTAAAACTGGGGATGCGTAAAGCACGCAGCGATGGAGCGGTGTTTCCTACTGGAACATGCCAATCGCTGCTAATGTGCAATGAGAGACAGAAGACTCCGACTGGACACAGAGACTCGCAGTCCGCTTTTAGTTAACGCGCACGCTGCGAATTTTTATTGTTCAACAACGCACAGGAGAAATCTCCCACCGGCACCACCTTGGAGGTCAAGATCCATTGCCATATATACGGGGTGGCCAGTGAACGGTTGTGCAGCGCGAGCAGTCGGTCTTTTCAACCAAGAAACTCGCTAGCCTGTGTCGGCGTCGCGAGGCGAGAGAGGGGGGGGAGCGTAGGAGAGGAGAGAAAGAGGGGGGGCGCGCATGCGCAGTGGGAGTGTGGACGCTGCGGGCAGAGATGCCTAGAGAAGAGAGGGGGGGAGCGTAGGAGAGGAGGAGGTGGGACGCGCATGCGCAGTGGGAGTGTGGACGGCGCGGGCAGGTATGCCTAGAGGAGAGAGGGGGGGAGCGTAGCAGGGGAGGGAGGAGGGGAGGCGCATGCGCAGTGAGGGTGTGGTTGCCGCGGGGAGGGATGCCTAGAGGGGGAGAGAGGAGGTTTTTGATTTTTATTTTTTTTGAAAGGGTTTGCGCATGCGCAGTAAGGGTGGTCACGCCGCACACCACCACCACCGGATTAAGCTTCTCCATAAGATGCTTCACATCTAACACCTGCCGGCGCGCACACCTCCTCAACCAATCCTCCTCCTCCTCCTCCGCGGACAACGCCGCACAACGCCAACGCCGCACAACGCCGGATGCCTGACATAGCCCGACTATGAAATGCATTCGCATTTAAAACAACGGGTTTTGCTTGAGTGGGCAAGGACTGAACTGCAGGCGTGCTGGGAAAATATGGCAGCAATATCTCCCAAAGAGAGTCTAGAATTCGAAGAGTTCATTAAAGTTTAAAAGCTTTTTGAATTGCCGAGAGGTAACAGAATTCTTTAACCACATTACAGCCCGAAGAAATTTGTTTTTGCAAGTGATGAAGCGTCGCGTATGCATGAATGGTGCGTTTCTACCCCCTTCCTCCTTGAAATCTGGTCGCTGCAACTTTCGAGGTACCACGGGGGCAAGCTTTATCTAGCCACTTTAAATAACGCAGCCGCTGTTTAATTGGTAGCGAATGACATGACGAAAGCCGATGGTCTGTGTCGTCGCTACATTTTTAACAAAGCTTCAAATTCGGTGAGATGGTGCATAGCTACTGCGAAATTTTTGAGCGTGAAACAATGCATTCAGAAGGCATTCACAAGCGCCCGTCCTGCCTCTCTCGTACTTGTGAATGTCTTGTTTGGCGCTCAAAAGTTTCCCAATTGCCACATTTATTCATGGAAAAACCGAAGCGGCATCTAAAGACACAAGCGGTTCAGTGCAACAAAGAGCGAAGGGGCGCTCTATGCTCGCGAATCGTGCTGCTTTGTCGTATTTGAATCCACATGAATGATGAAGCTCGAACATTGCACTCATTCTCCGTTGATTAGGTACACAATTGTAGATCAAAATCAATGTGGATCACGATATCGCTTAATAAAAGTGGCCTGGAGTTGTACATGTGTCAGAACATGCTGCACAGCCCACTTACATGCCCTCGTTTATGAGGGCATGGACAGCTTGATAATTTGAAAAATAATTTCTAGGGCTTTACAAGACGGTACATCTATACGATTATAAGCCACGCCATAAAAGGAGGCTATAAATATTTGTAACCATAGGTCGGCAAAATAAATGGAGCCCACGCAGACTCACTCAATAAACGTTTTTCGCTTAGCACTCACTAGGATCCAGACTAACCAAAATTCTGCTGAAGCGAACTCACTCGGACTCAGACTCATTAATATTTTCTTCAACCGGACTCACTCGGACTCAGACTCACCAAAATTTTGCTGAAGCAGACTCACTCGGACTCAGACTCACGAAATTTCTCTCCAACCAAACTCACTCGGACTCAGACTCACAAAAATTTTCCTCAAGGAGACTCACTCCGATTCAGACTCATCTAAGTATAACTCAGCCGGACTCACTCAGACTCACCAAAGTATAACTCAGCCGGACTCACTCGAACTCAGACTCACCAAAATGTTCCTCAAGCGGACTCACTCGGACTCAGACTCACCTAAGTATAATTCAGCCGGACTCACTCAGACTCAGACTCACACCTCAGTCTGAGTGAGTCTGAGTGAGCCGACTCATGAGTGAGTTTGCCGACCTATGGTCCCGCGTACTTGTCTGGTTTTGTGGCTGTTGAAAATTATACGGCGCCAACTATCGCGCAAAACAAGCACAGCAGCTGACACTGCACGTAGGCATTGCTTTATCCTTCAGAAAAAAAAAAAAGAAAAAAAAAGGCGCTGCACCACTGAACTACCCCAGGCATCCAGATTGTCGGTGGTTTCTCCACGGTTGTGTGATTTCTTGTGGTCTCGTAATTGCAGATCCTTGATTATCGGTGTTATTACTAGGAAATGCACATGACGCATGACTTTTTTTTATTTGTGCTTATTTATGCATATTCAGTGGAGTACACGTGCACCTCGCTAACGTAACTCGCGTGCATATGGATGCGAGTGTATATGTGGATGTGGTTAAAGCAAGGCTATCTGCGTTTAAAAAAGACAACGTCGGCGGAAGCGGAACGCAGATCCTCCTACATACCTCCTGCAATGCATTTCAGCCACTTTTCTCCTCTGGGCTAGTAATTATAAGTGTACTGTGCGCCCCTATATGCATACATCTCGAGATGTACACTGAGCCTGGTAAGCTTCGGCTGGTGCATTTCCAGCTAAAGCGGCGCTTGTGGAAAAATCTCTGGAACAACGCCTGTCGTTCTTTTGACCCATGGCAAGGATTGGCATAGGTAATTCAAAATGCAAGAAGATAATCACCTAGTTGTTTTCCTATTAAATTAAATTCCTTTTCGGAGCAGAGCTTAGGCCCCCCACTATGCGTTTTGTTTTCTTGGCGTACTTAACCAACGTTCTTTTATTCATGAGTAGGCGATGAATGCGCTCTCGTATTAAGTATATGTGTGATCCCAAGGAGCTCCCTTCTAAGGTATTCACAGCGCAGGCAACGCTGGTATAACCCACATCGCCCGGCCCTTATGTTGTCACGCTTAATGGTATTCATGAATCACGTTTAGTGTGATTATGAACCAAAGTGGAAACACCTTCCAGTCACACTTACTGCGTAATTACTACGTGTCCAGACAACGTCGTAAATAAGTCCCATATATCGACTGTGCGCTGCAGCACGGTTTTTAAACTAACCCAACGGTGGTCTCGAAACGCGTGTACTTTGTACGTGACGCAATCTTCCATCATGAAAGAGCCTGGCTAACTGGGTTACGTTACTTGGGGCGCACGCTTTTGTTCGTGGATTGTGCGTTGTCATTAATCGGAGTACGCGAGCAGCCACGAAGGGCTCCTGCAATCATCGAACGGGCGCGCGTGCGTCCCTTCCTCTCCCCATACGCAGATTGGGTAACGAGCGGCACCGTGCACTTTTTGAGATTAGATCGCGGAGCTCGCACACGCGTGCACCGGGCGTTGACCTGTGGCGGAAACGGTGGCAGAGAATCCTTAATTGGCAGCCTTTTAAGGGCTGCATTCTGCTTGTAAGAGTAAATGAAGGAACAGTGGCATCTGGGAAGGGCTAGATGATTGCCGCGTTAAGAAATATATAGCACTGAAGTCATCACGATTGCCGTTTTCCACGCACTCAATGTATTTCGTTCATTTCATTTCTATTTGGATCACAATGCCCCAGGCGGGGGCAAACGGATGCTGTCTCTTCCGAGTTGGCCCCGAATCCGCAGGGCACTTCAGGCACGTACAGTGAAACAAAGCACAGAAGCATACAATAAACACAAGGGGAGATCAACTACATGAAAATAGAGCAGCGCAAGCATACAAATGAAGGTACAAAGCAAGTCGTAGTCATAGTGGGCATTGTTCCTGACAACAGGATCTATTGTGAACTACTGCATAACATGTATCAAAATACAAATACGTGTGTAAAAACAATAATCCAATGCTGTTAAAATACACTTCATGAAATATAATGATAGGTAATTTTTTTCTTCAATTTATCACATTGGAAAGTTATTTCTCAAAATGTTATGATGTTGGTGGTCAGCCCAGAATATTCAATTATGTTAGAGTTTTTGTCACATAACGAAAGGTATTTACTCTGCCAAAACAATGCTGTTTGCTGCCATGTAAAATAATCTCCACAAGCACACAAGACAGAATGTGGTTTGAGTGCTTGTCGTGGACATTTACAACAGTCGTTGCTGTTATTCCCCGAGTCTTACTAGTGGCATTTGAGTGGAAAATTCGTTTCAATGGCTTGGTGGAG
Source organism: Rhipicephalus appendiculatus (assembly GCA_030522465.1). NCBI lineage: Eukaryota > Metazoa > Arthropoda > Arachnida > Ixodida > Ixodidae > Rhipicephalus > Rhipicephalus appendiculatus. The sequence goes on along the minus strand of JALIZH010017026.1, from coordinate 85,201 downwards.
AGCAAACGATACGTTCTCGTTCAAGAACCTACGAAGACGCCGACAACGAAGTGCAACCGGGTTGTTTGTGAAAATGCTCCGTTAGTTCTACGAATATACACTTTTGCAACACAATTTGTTCAACCCAGATGTAGACCGGATGTCTTTAAAGGGGCCATGATAATCAATTATAGATCATAATCTGTCTTACGTAGTTTAATCCTGGCGCGTTCACAAACAAGCTCGGAAAATTTCAGAGTATTCGGCCGAGGACTTATTATTGCGATAGCAATTACATGGACACTATCGGCTGATTTTTGCCGTCGCCGTCATGCCCCTAATATATATATAAAAGGCAAAAATAAAATAAATCAGAATAAACAAATTCCAGGGCACCCGACCGGGGATTAGAACCAGTGATCCCTCGCTCCGCAGCACGCTGCGTTAAACCACTGAACCACACGCCATGCATGCGCCGGCATACTAACGGCAAGCTAGTTTTAGACACCATTTACCACTGGCGGTATGCAGATCTCGCAGGAGCTTGAGCATGTTTTCTATCACGCAGCGCTCCTACATTTTCTTTCAATTTAAAAACTGCTCTTGAGACGCGCACGAAAAAGGGGCCCCATTATGTACCCACTCGTAATGTGGAAGGAAAAAAAAAGAAAAGAAAAGAACACCGCCCACACCTTGCGTCAGACGGCACCGAGTGGCAGCAAACGTAGAGGGGTCATTTCGCGCGCCGCACTTTAGAAGAAGAAGAAATATCTAAGACCGTCTGGTTCTGCGTTGTCGACAGTAGCGGCGCGTTGCTCAAACGCAAAAGCGTAATAACTGTGATAGTTGTTAGTTCACGTTTGTGCTGTGTATACCTGCGCGTCCTTTTCGAGCGTCCTTCTTTCTGCTTCAGCGGGATGCTGTAAGTATCGAGCTGCTTGTCGTTCTTCGTGTGACATTCCAATTTCTTGCTATCGCATTCATTGCCTCGCCTTTTTGCGAAACTGTGACTTTTTTCATAGCTGAATATTTTGTGAACACGCGTGCAGCCTGAGAGTCAGGCAACTATGGCGCACTCACCAGCCGTGACGTAACAAGCTGCTCGCTGCGCGAGCGTCTCTATTCCGGTGAACGTTTTGTAACGTCGTCAGCTGCACGTGCAATCTAGCTGTAGTGTTCTTCAGCTTGTAATTGAGTTTGAACGATTTGCGGCGGCTGAGGTTTTGGTAAAAGACGACGGCTCTGTTCCATGCAGCACATCACGTCACACACGCCATGGCGAAATGGTGCTCGCCGGCGGTAGGCGGGCTTTGTAGTCGGCGACTTATACAGGTTATTTTGCACTGAAATATTTTTCTGCTGGCCAATTTCTAAAATATCTATACAGGCAAGAAGAGCCAGGGTAGGGGCCAGTTGGTTGTACATATTGCACAAAAGTTTACACTATGCAGGCACAATAGACAGTCTACTTCAGTTTTTAGCTGGAAACCGCAAATTGTCGGCTAGTTATGTCATTGCCCCTTTAACTCGTCCGCAGTTAAGTTGAAAAGAGTACATTGACGAGTATGCAGAATAGGGCTAATTCAAGCGGCACCTATTTATTACATTTAAGAGCCTCTTTATCCCGCCTTCCACGATAGCGCAATGACACGCAAGCTGTGGCACATACCTTGGTTGCTTCACTGCGCTTTGCGTAACGCATTTGTCACTGTGGAACGCGGAGACCACGGGAAAACTGCGTCCATAAAGGAATTCCCGGCGCTTAATAGCTATTCAGGTTTAACTAACACGGGAAATGGACCTATACGGTACAGCGGGTTTGTTCAGGAAATATCGCTCATTGTGAGAAGAAAGTTATCTGCTTTGTGTGCCTGGCTTGCACGTCGGCTGTATTAAATGGGTGGCACTTGAGAGAAGTGGCGGCTCTGCTTCGCTGCCACATTGTATGCGGTACTTTATAAGACTGATTGCATCTGCTGCCAAAAAGTGGTGCTTTTGATTTCCTCAGTGTAAAAAAAAAAGGGCAATAATGGAATGCGGAATTTTGTGGTGAGAGAAGCACAGAGCAATATTAAGTTTGAAGACGAACTAAGGAATAGGAAATGCGGTATGTGGGCAGAGAAAGCCCTCCGATATCTGTATAGAAAAAGCGCTGACTCACAGTCCACCAGTTAGGAGACTCGCCAATTAGAAGACTGACCAGCAAGTATACGTCTGGCAGTCTAATAATAATAATATCTAGGGTTTAACGTCCCAAAACCACGATATGATTATGAGAGACGCCGTAGTGGAGGACTCCGCAAATTTCGACCATCTGGTGTTCTTTATGGTGCATTCAGACGACGGACCGAATCCGGATGTGGAGTCACGGACGGCGCGTCACGTGACCTCACATCAGCGATTCGTCTGCTCCTCGCCTCGTCCTCGTGGCTCGCGGACGGATGAGCCCAACTTGTTTTTCACATCGGGATTCAGGCGGCGGAACGCCGCAGCTTTAGCGGGCAAACAAGCTGGCAACCAATACACTTTTCTTCTGCTCGAGCCGTACGGCTGTCCTTGCGGGTGATTTCAGCTCTGCTGGCGCTTAGTTCAGGTTATTTCCGGGGCCGTATTCTAAGACGATCACCTTTGAGATATCCATCACTTTTAATGCGCGCTGATTGACGGGTTGGAAGGTAACTTGTCGCTTTAATTATCGCACACGCAGGATTCTGAGGCCGGCAAAGCGGCGGTGTCGCCGATGGCGGCAGTCTCAGAACACGGCCAGTGTTTGAGCACTGATTATACGGTAAAGATGCGAGTCAAGAGAAGGAAACAATGTGCAGCATTGCAATGTGCACTGTCGGTACCTCTTATCCACAAAAGGACAAAAACTGCCGATATCGGCAATCACTGTATTCTCCCTTCGTACGCGGTGCACCATGCGCGAACGCAGCGAGGTCAGTCTTCAGCAGCTCTAGTAAAGCAGGTTTTTCTTCCAATCCAGCCATTCCGCTAACAACACCGTTTTCACCGAAACAAATCACAGCCCTCCACAATGTTCGATGCTTGTCAAAGCACTCTAAACATGCTCTAAACGCACGGCGCGCTTCGCGTTCTGTAGGCCGCCATGTTGAATACTCTCAAACCGGTCTGCTGGCAGCGGCTGCAGGTCAGCGTAGAGGCTGCGGTCGAGAGTAATCCGGCTGTTTTCTCCTGGGGCACCGTCCGTCGTGTGAATGCGCCTGCAGGCGGATCATCCGCGGATTAGCCGTCCGCGTCCGCGACAAATCCGGATTCCGTCCGTCGTCTGAATGCACCATCGTGCACTGACATCGCACAGTACACGGGCCTCTACCATTTCGCCTCCATCGAAATGCGACCGCCGCGGCCGGGATCGAACCCGCGACCTTCGGGTCAGCAGCCGAGTCTGGCAGTCTAAGCGATACGGCAACAAAGAGCGTTAATAAAGCAAAAAGTGACAATGTCGGAGAAGCTTTATTAGATAACAGTGATTAAAAAAAAACATTGATGAGTAACTACCGAGGTTGTGAAGAGTCTAAACAGGAAATAAGGCGGGAAGCATTTAATCGTAACCTAAAGAGAATGCTTTAGTGTTTGAAGCGAGGTCGGGTTGCATTAGAAGGCGCACTTTTCAAGCGCCATCCCTTAAAGGAATACAGAACGATAACTTTGCGGGTGGTGTTTTGTAGTAGAACAACAGTTTAACTGCTAAAAACGACAAATACAACCCAGCAATTTGAAAAAAAAAATGATGAGAAACATCTCTTTTTTTTTTTCTTTTTTTTTTTAGCGATTTTCGGTTGTGCTTGCTACTTAGCGCCCTAGCGGCCGCCATCTGCAAACACGTAATGGCACTCCGCGCGCGCGCGGCGGCAGCATCCGTGGGGGGCCGCGGTGCCTCTTCATTGCTGTCGGCGCTACTCATTGTGGTAGGTCTTCAACGTCGGGGAAACTTATCTCTCTGTATGACACATGCTTTCCCGCAGTCGGCCTTCGGTTTTTTTGGAGCGTTCGTCGTGGCGGAAGGATATGCCTAGCTATTGCTGCGTTGAAGGCTGTCATAAACAGGATGGTCGGTCGCGACCACGGTGTGGTCGCGACACACCGTCGCATAAGTTTGCTAGAGATGATAAGCGGCGTAGACGTCGGATACGTGCTGCTCAGCCATCAGGCCAGACCTGGACACACTTAAAATTGACTTCATTTGCTAGTGGGGAACACTTCGTTGCTTCACTGAGCAGCACCTGAAAAAAAGAAAGAAAAAAAAAGAGAAAAAGGAAAACGGATCAGACAAAGAATAAAACATTTATTCGTTCTGAAAAAAAAAAGAAAACTAAAAACAAAGCAAAACAAAAAAAAGATCAGCAAGAGCACGGGATGGTGGCGCCATCTAGCTGTAATGCGGCGGGCAAATGAGGCTTGCTTTCGAATATTCCGTGCTCTCCTTCGTGACGAAGTCAACCGGATTTTGATTAATTCAACCTGTAATTGGCTCGTGGTAGCGTGGATGTGACAGTATACCTGCTGGTATGCACGGAGCCACAGGCGTGCGCAGGGTTCCCCTTCAGGGGGGGGGGGTGGGCAGGGAGGGGCGAAGGTTCATCGCAGCGCCCCCCCCCCTTCCCATTAAATCAATGTATGGGGCAGAATTTGCGCCCCCCCTCCCTCAGGTGACTAGGGGGGGGCGGCCGCCCCCCTCTGCCCCCCCTCGTGCGCACGCCTATGCACGGAGCTATGAAACAGCTGAGATATTCCGCACATGCGGTGCTTCGTCGCGCGAAAAAGCTGCGAAGTGGTCGAACGCCGACCCCGTAGGTAAACACAAAGCGATGAACTAAGATGCCTCAATTCAGCCGTAATAACTGGCTTTCTGCGTCAACGAAGCTGATGAAACAACGCATTTTACATCCTCCGTAACATTAATTTATCTACTGCTGCGGCTGCACGTTGGACCACGCTGCTGTCCCGGACTGCCCAACTGGCACGTCCGCGGCCTCCTGTTCCTCCTCGTCCCTTGGCACAGGAGGCTCGTAAATTTTTGGCAAGTTGAAATGGTCTGCATCATCAGAGGAGAATTCATCGCTGGTAAAGGGACCACGACATGAATGCATATTGTGCAGCTATGTGACGGCGTACGCGCTTCGAGAGGTGGCGGCCGGCCAGCCGGCTGTCGAATAAAAGAGTCATGACGTCACGACTTGCAACTCGCGTTGGCCGAGGGGTCTTGGCGCACGCTCACAGCAACGCAGAAAATAAGATCCCCCCGCTGAAAAGTTTGAAAGTGACGACTTCTTTTCAATGTAATCGCACACTGAGAATTCATTCCCAGTGTTTTCGCAAAATTTTCAGATTTCGCTTCAGCATCCCTTTAAAGAAGTCAACCGATTTCGAATGGAACCATCATGTAGAGTACATCATCACCAAGGCTAACCGTTCACTCGGGTATTTTCGCAGGAACTTCTGCATGGCACCCTCATTCCTTAAGAAGCTTCTTTACGCTACTTACATTCGTCCATCACTTGAATACGCATCAGCCTTCTGGGATCCTGGTGGCACTACACTAACACATGAACTGGAAGCAGCCCAGAATCGTTCAGTTCGCTTTATTTTATCCAATTATAACCGCATGGCAAGTGTTACACTAATGAAGTCCCAGCTCAACCTCCCTGAACTCGCCATTCAGGAAGGTTAATAATAATATCTGGGGTTTTACGTCCCAAAACCACGATATGATTATGAGAGACGCCGTAGTGGAGGGCTCCGGAAATTTTGACCATCTGGTGTTCTTTAACGTGCACTGACATCGCACAGTACACGGGCCTCTACCATTTCGCCTCCATCGAAATGCGACCGCCGCGGCCGGGATCGAACCCGCGACCCTCGGGTCAGCAGCCGAGCACCTTAGCCACTGTTCCACCGAGGCGGACTTCAGGAAGGTTGAGGAAGACCGCAGACCGCCATTCAGGCAGACCATAGCACCGTCTAGCAAGATTGCAGCAACCAGAAGTGCACGGTGAGCGAGCTGAGCGAGCCCAGCACCCTAGCATTAGCGATGCTGCTGACCGAAGAAGCGTCTTCTTCTTCACAGGCGTAAAATAGCCCGTCTCAGTCTCTTTCATAAACTTTATTATCACAACAATAACCTTCGTGACCGGTTTGTTAAACCCCCCCTCATTCGTATCACCCAGAATTGACCACCTACAATAAGTTAATGTTCCTCGCTGCAGAACCGTAACCTATTCGCAAGCCTTTCATTCCAAGAACCACATCCATAGAATCTGCTGCCACAATCAGCTACCGCTATCACCGACACATCACGTTTTAAGGTTTTTTTGCAAAACATGTTTGGCGCTGTTTGATTCTGCTTCGTGTTATATATGTCATGTTTTCTTCTCCTTTTTGTTGTTTGGCTTCTTCTTGTTCTTCTTCGCTTTGGTTCTTGAACATGTATTACCTGTATTACCGCTACCGCTACATTCTTTTTTTTTTCACATATTTGATATGTAATCTATTTTGTATAATTCTGTGAATTGTTTAAGTTTCGCTCTTTTATTTTTAGTATCAAGTGTTGTTTCCCATTTTTGATATGTAACATACCCCTCCCCTCTGTAATGTGCAAACCCTGAGGGTGAAATAAATAAACAAATAAATAAATAAATAAATAAATAAATAAATAAATAAATAAATAAATAAAAAAGGAGAATGCACAGCGCTTCGCAAATGACAAGCGATATTTGGAGCGCGTGGCCACCAGCGACTGTGTCGCCACCGGTGAGCGTTGGTGAAAGTAGGCTGGTGTGTTGTGGTATGCCATGAGAGAAAGAAGGTTGGTGACGTGTGGAGGCTGCGTCCAGCTGGCACTCCTTCGGTCTGTTTCACGACGGCGCCGATTGTACGCTGCGCTCCTTGGTTGACACCGCGCTCGCCCGCCGAGCGGCGCTGCTTGAAGCGCGCGTGTCACGGTAGTAATTTGGCGAGGGGGCTCGATGCGCACGCGTGACGAATGATTTTATTGCCTCTTTTGGGACGTGCTATGGCAGCGTGAAATCCCTTTAGATTGTTCTCCGGGCCAATTTTTCTCTTTCCCTCAGCATGCATTGTGCCGCGAGCACCTTAAGCACGGCCACTCGATTAAAAAAAAATATATTACTGCCGATTTACGAAGTGAATGCTGATGATGGAGAGAAGCTCCTGGGAAGCCAGTCTACGTCATTTTATTTTACTAAGTGTAGCGCCACTGATCTATGCGCTAGAGCTGAACGGTCTAAGTACGATCGGCTTGCGAGCTATGCAGCGCGCTGTGCACGGCTTGTACGTGCGCTCTAGGTACGAGCGGCGCGGCGCCGGCTCAACACCTGCGCGCGGTTGGTATGCGTGCTGCGTGCGCTCTACAAACGGTTCTGCGAGCGACGTAATGACCTTGATCGATACGCTTGCTGAGAGAGGGTTTCGGAGCGGCGCCGCAGCTGTTCCGACGGGGACCTATGACGACGACGGCGACAACAGACTTCGTGCGAGCCTAAGGAGCTTCGCTCCTAAAAAGTGCGGCCTGTTGCGTCGCTCTGCAACACACGGGCACAAGCGTGAACACTGTTTCCACAGTTCCATCCGCGTTGGCGCTAGTCGCCGTACAGCCACGCGCCTTTACAACAAAAATAGACAATAAACGAGGATTGTGGCGTGTGCGAGACGCTGTATCCTGCCATATGTGAGCATGCCGTGAAGCCACCGCGTTTCGTGGCATTTTTGAACGACAACAGAGTATGTGAACGTCTGCAACCACAAATTTCCGTGCGACACTGAATGGCGCTGAAAGCCCGAACAATTTAATAATTTTTTTCTTTCCGAAGAAAATTATACATGTAAAGGAGTCTTGATGACCTGATCACCAATAATATTTTCCAAAATTTCGTGGCTCCTCAAGAAAACCCTCAACAAAAGGACACTCTTGTTTTCTCTAATCAACCGTGGTGCGACCCGTCTTGTGGCGCCAATGCGGGAGTAGTCGCAACCACGCGATTCACGCAGCTTTTCGGGCACGCAACGGGCTCCCCGAGTTTTTTTTATCGAGCGGCCGTGCATTAAGTCTGCTCCGAAACACTACGCCGCACGAGCACGTGGCGGAAAGTAAAAAAAAATTACACCATCTCCCGCTAAAAGGAACCATGTGTAGATGCGAAGCAGCGGGTGCTAACGCTTACACTGGCGGCGGCGTTGACGCTGGCGCTCATCGCGGCGTTGCGCGGGAGAGAAACCTGGGGAGGCGCAAAGCACGCAGTGATGGACCGGTGTTTTCTACCTGGAACATGTCAATAGCTGCTAATGGGCAATGAGAGACAGAAGACTCCGATTGGACACAGAGACCCGCAGCCCGCTTTTAGTTAACGCCCACGCTGCGAATTTTTATTGTTCAACAACGCACAGGAGAAATCTCCCAACGGCACTACCTTGCAGGTCAAGATCCAGTGCCGATATAGACGGGGTGGCCAGTGAACGGTTGTGCAGCGCGAGCAGTCGGTTTTTAGGGGCGAAGCTCCTTAGAGCATGGGTTAGTCCCTCGTTGTGCGTCGTAGCCACCTCTAGTACTCGGAGTGCTCACTAGATGGCGATGGCGCTGCGGCGCTCGCTCCATTCCGATGCGTAGTAGACGGCTCCGCTGCGTGCTCTAGTGTGATAGGAGACCGCTGGATGGCGCGGCGACGCTAGAATCTCATTGGATGGAGGCGCATTGCGCTCATTGAATCGGAGACCGCTTGAGGCGCGGCGGCGCTCGCTCCACCCCCCGATGCGGGAGACCGCTAGAGGGGCAAAGCTATAAAATGCGTTCGCTCTTGGCGCGCTTACTCTTTCTCTCGGCAGTCAGCGCGCAATGAGCGACGAAGACAAGGCGGCGGAGCGGAGGGCTCGGAAAGCGTGATGATGCGTGAAGCGTGATTTACATGATGATCGACTGGGCAAAATTTACGGAGGATTCACGGTTTACCGATGAACCTCCGGAGCTTCGCCCACTCATCTTCATTCATTCCGTGGATATGCTGTGATTTTTTTTATCAAGAAACTCGCTAGCAGACGCTGCGTGCGTCGGCGTTGCGAGGCAAGAGAGGGGGGAGCGTAGGAGAGGAGAGAGAGGGGACGCGCAAGCGCAATGGGGGGTGTAGACGCCGCGGGAGGGATGCCTAGAAGAGAGAGGGGGGATTGTAGGAGAGGGGAGGGAACGCATGTGCAATGGGGGGTGTGGACGCCGCGAGAAGGATGCCTGGAGGAGAGAAGGGGAGTAGGAGAGGAAAGAGAGGGGGGGGGGGACGCGCATGCGCAGTGGGGGTGTGAGCGCCCGGGAGGGATGCCTAGAGGAGAGGGGGGAGCGTAGGAGAGGAGGTGTGAAAAGCGGGTCCGCGCATGCTCAGGAAGGATGGTCAGGACGCACACCACCACCACCACCACCGGATTGAACTCGGCCTTAAGCTGCTTCGCATCTAATAAAATAATTTTATACGCGACCACATGCAGCTACCGGCGAAAATACGACGGCGGCACGTGTGCTTCCAGCAGCGCCGCAGGCGACCACAGTGTAAAAAGATGGCTTGTACCGCTCCGGCGGCTCCACAACGAAACACGGACCTAACGACCGTCGGCTCAGATGCAGCCTCCATACGTTATGAATCCTCGCGAAGTCAGCGCATACCAATATGCACTAGCTTGCTTTCACGAACGCTCGCCGGCGGTGCAACAACCACCGCCGGCCACATGCTTGAAGCATCGTGTTTCATGTGCTGAGTAACATTGGTTCTAGAAACGTTGCTGAACACTGTCCTGGCTGGGGGTAAGCTGTGGTCCTGGCTGTGGGTGTATCAGCGGTGCTGCTTACGCTGCTGTCACAGCTTACGTTACCGATGCCGCTACAACTGGCGCCAACGTTGACATCCATAGCGCCGTTGCGAAGGAGAGTGCAACGGAGCGAGCGCGCGTCGCATTATATACGAGCGCGCAGCTGCGCCGGAGAGAGAGAAACGGGAGACGAGAAACGAAGCGGAGGCAGCGCTCACGCCACCTCCTCCACCCCACCTCCTCGCGCTCACGCGAGGAGAGGGTCCTCCCGCCTCCTCGCGTGAGCGCGAGGAGAGGGGAGAGTTGGCGCATGCGCAGGGGGGGGGAAGCGGACGGTCGCCAAGGGACGGAACCAGCCCCGAGCAAAAGCTGCTTCGCATCTAAAAAAGAAAAACAAAAAAGAAAACGCGTTTTTTGGAGGTAGACTAAGTCCGGTAACAGCAGCCCTTTCCGATTTTTGCACTTTTGCTTTGTGGCGGACCGACTTTGGTTTCCCCCTTCTCCATGAGATGACTGTAAAGATTTCCTTGCAGCTTTCTACGACATATTTAAGCGAGCATACTTGCTATAGGCTTAAATATTTGAAGAGCAAAGATAGTTATAAACAGGTTGAATGTGGCTGGAGACCGTACAACTACCTGGCAAGCATTTCAGTTCGAATGGGCGTGACACTAAAGTTTGACCATTCTTTTCTAGGGAGAAAAAAAAACACCTTTTTCACGCTGCACGTTGTGTTAAATTATGACCCCCCCCCCCCCCTTTCCTCTCACGGCAAGGGGGCCCTCAAAATTTGCACCGGCCCACAAGGGGTCCCCGAAACATCCTTGGCTGAGTACCACTGATATAGTGGATCGTTTATTAAATACTGAGATAAAATGCGGTCTCCAGCAGACAACGCGGATGTTTTAATGATCAGCGCACAGCAGTCCACTCTAAACAGCCGAAGTAGGCCACGCTTCGTTTAATCAGAACTCGAACACACGACTGCACCGCTCATCGAAGTCTCCCACGCGCTCCAGTTGGTCTGTCCGTACACTCACAGCCCCAAGAGAGTGCTAGCGACTCCCTTTGCGGGAGTAAACGCTTGTCCCATATTTCACTCTCTTTTCAGGAGTGCTGAGAACTCTCTGTTGCACAGAGTAGGCACACTCTCCCGACAGAGTTCTGGTACTCTGGCTGAGCGAGAGTGAACAAGCTCTCTCGCCAGAGTAAAGTCACGCTTCTGAAATGGAGTGCATACACTCTCTGCGGGAGTTACGCTACTCTCTCACAGAATTTTATAATCTGGTCTGGCTAGAGTGCATCAACTCCCTCCAAGAGTAGAATCACTCTTTCTGCTAGGACTAATGTAAAAAAAAAATAATTGTCGAGCATTTTTTACAATCTAACAGTGAACAGGCTGACATTTTTAAGCTTACGTCAAATATACGGGACAGGCATCGGCACACACATTACAATCGTACACAACACAGCAACACTGAACATATACCGCTCGCGCTACGGACAACCATATACGTTCAGCAACCGGTATATATACCCATGATGTCTGGCCCCTTCTAGTGCCGGTGGCGCAACATCTCTATTGTGCGTATTGAAAGACAAACATACGCCGAGCCCGTGTAAGTATCTGGTAATCGTTAGGATTACTGTAGGCACGTCTGCCTTTTACTATAAAACTTCATAACAATCAACGCAATTTTCGTTAAATTTCAATTATCAGCTGGCATTCTGTCGTATCGGCTCAATGTAGTTCAGCCGCTAATGCCTAAGTCTGGGAGGAGTAGCTACGCGCTTACAAATATTGTTGGGACAATCTTTCAGTAGAGCTGGCCGAGGAATAATCTACGAACGTTACGATCCGGCGTCCGATCCGACTTGCGGTGCTGCGGCATGTACTACAAGTACGCCAGAAAAACAACGCTGGTCGGCAAAACTACAACCCAAGCGCATCTCTGGCAATCCTTACAGTTTTGCTTACCTCGGCTACACTTTAATGGGATAGTAAGAGGCTTGAGAAATGCGCAAACTTCAACCTTCGCGAGCCACTTGCGCCGAGATCGGGCCAACCAAATACGACCCGTACGAGTACGACTCCCAGCGAAGGTAGGCCTAGCGTACCGGCCGAGTCCGTGTACACGTCATCGGCGCTTCTGGGCTTAATCATACGCGATTCCGATGAGTAATAATGACTGTACAGTAGAGCTTTGGCATCGGTTAACCTGACTGAACCATTGTTTCTTGTGTACGGTGTCCGCACAAGGAGCGATGAGCGTCGATGCGACGCGCTTTCAGCCAGTGCACACAGGCCGCCGCAGATGGCCGCCGGGCGCACTCCCGGCACTTCGCTGACTCATACGTGAAAACACAGGCTTGTCACTTGGTACGCCTTATTGAAGTAACATGAAGGCATACTTTCCTGCGCATTTAATTTTATTTTTAGCGATCGGTTAGGTAGTTGCAGCTATCGGTATAGCAATGTAAATCTGCACACTGACACAGCTGCTGCACTAGCATATCGTCGCTTGCACAAGAAAATACAGATTATTCAATCAGATACGCGCGTACTTATCGAACGACATTACAGTCGACATAAAGCTTCTGTGCACGTCAACCAACAGAAAGAGCGAGAAACGGCTCTTGTACTCGGCAGTAACAGCTGATAATCCGCCCCAGATCCTTGTAATTTTTGTATATTTTGTTTTCCATGTTATGAATTCTGAACGAAAGTTGGCGCTGTTGGCCATAGCCGCATGTCATGTGTGGCTGGCAGCAGTTTTAATCTCATGAAGACGCAAGGTTTAGTTGGGAAAGACAGTCGCGTCTGTGTTCAGAATTCGACCCGTGAAGCGAAACGGCTTGTTTTGTTTTCATCAGTTTGTTTACGGTGTAGTCAGCCCTGTGAGACGTTGCGTGGTGGTAGAGCTAGTACTCGCCTGGAAATCGGGAGGTGGCGAGGTCGAATTCTGCTGGTGAAGTTTTTTTTTCTTCTTTTTGTAAGGCAGTTCTTTCTTTCTTTCTTTTTTTTTTTTTTCACGGATGTCTCGAGTGTCTATGTTACTCCAATTAGCCTGTGCCATAAACAAATTTTTGGCGACGAGTTAGAAGTTGGCGCTGTTCCTTGCTTCGAAGGTGCCGCTGTTGGCGTTTTCGGAATGAAACGTTCACAATCACAAAACCATACTTTTGTCATCACTGAAAGTTATTCTACTAACTTGACGCAATAAACTTGCATCTGTGGCGTCTACGCTCAAAGGCGTATGGTTACGAGACAGTTATATTGCTTTGAGGCGTCGCGGTGGTCACATGCAGGCGCTACATTGTATACTTCGTCCGCTAAGGACGGAGTACCAGACCCCATTCACGCCGCATCGGCACGAGAGTTGCATAGATTGGGAACTCCGTCTGAGTAGCAGAGCGTTCGCAGCCTCTTTTACTCTTCCTTCAAGGAAAGAGTACGTTCAGCAGCTAACTCTGCGCTACTCCCCCACGGAGTTAAAGAATTCTGGCGAGAGTAATGCAGTTGCCCTGCTCTTCAAGTACTCCCTCTACTTCTGTGAGTGTAATAGAAGCATCTCGCATATTGGGCAGTCATGTTGTCATCGCCAAATAATGAAATAACGAAGGAATGCTGCATTCGCGCAGGCACATGGGCGTAAATAGGCAATCTGATTGGCCAAGTGTGTTAATATATACAACTCTCGTAGTTAGCCACCTTGCAAGAGCACGACACGTAGAGATTGTCAATTAGGCGGCACTTCAGGCAATTATCACTGCTTGTCGCTAAGTGCGTATCCTCATGGTTCCATAATGAGAGCTAATAAGAGCACTCTGTCGGCTGCTATAAGTAATTGCACTGAATGAAGAAGACACGCGGGCAGCATTTGGCTACTGGAACAAAGAGAGCCATGTTATTGGCCACCGTTCCGTGTCTTTCGTGTCATTCCATTATTAGCGCTTCTTTGAACATCTTTCTAGCTAAATAAAGTTAAATAAACAATGGCTAAAAAAGCCATTGTTTCACACTGTCACGCAAGCACATTCAATACTTGCGTGAACGGAGAGGTAATCTCTTGTAGCGCTGTTACGGCGCTCGGCTGCTGACCCGAAGGTCGCGGCAGGCCCCGGAAACTGAGCGCTACACTGTTAAAAAAAGCCGTAACCATACGGTAAAACAAGGCGTTAACTCTTGATGCCAGACTGTTTCCCATTACGGCATAGGACACTAATGAAGCCGTAGTTTCTTACAAACATTACCGATGCCGTAGCTCAGGGAACTACTTTTGAAACCGTAGTGTTTCTCAACGTTACGAATCCTGTAACGCAGGTCAATAGCTGTAAAGCCGTACCTATTTATCAACATTAGCAATGCCGTACCGCAACTATCTGCTATTGAAGCTGTAGTGCCTCATAACATTAGCAACGCCGTACCACAACTATCTGCTATTGAAGCCGTAGCACCTCATAACATTGCTAGTACTGTATCACAAGCAAAAACATTTAAACCCGTTGTTATGTACTGATCTTGTCCATACCGTACGATGGGTATATTGTTACATCACTTAACGTGCGATTATATTTCCTACCGTACTTGGCACATGCAGGATCTAACATGAGAACTGTGGTGCTTGCGACGAAAGTATTTAATTTGTATCGTTCCTGTCTGATAACAGCCTATTCAATGAATAATCAAAGTACCAGAAAGTGATCCAATATAAATAGATGGGAGGGAAGAAGGCCACATACATCAGCGACTGAAATGGACTCTCATAATTGCGTCTCTTTTCATTCTGTCTCATGCAGCATTCATTTGTATTAGTAGGCCTCTATGCTGTTGTGCGAACTAGTGCTGTAGTTCTGTGTTTGGTGGTTTGACTAAAGCGGCACTTGTATAGTCGAGAGCCCACAAAAAAGAAAATATTGGTTAGAATGATCAAATATAATTATTCAACTGTCTGGCTCCCATATGGTGAGCTTTTTCGTTCTCCTTCAAACACCTTCAAATGTTCCGCACTAAGTTAAATTGATACTTGAATAAGGTTGCATGAATATTCAGGATAGTGTTTTTACAGAAAAAGAAAACACAGAAAAAGTCAGTTGAAAGTTGTATTGTATTTGAATATCAATACATTGAACATTTGCGGATTGCACACATCTTGTGGAAGAACAAATTGAGCTGTTTCTTGTAAGTCATTACCTCAAGTTAGCCGAACAAGACACTATATACTTGCAGAGCCCTATTTTTTCTTGAAAATTTCACTCTCCAAGCAAGCCGCCAAAACATTTGAATGGACTCCTCTGTGTCGCTTAGCTTTTGCCTTCTGTGGTTCCCTTGTCATGTGTCAACAATGTACCTGGAATAAACATGAGACAGCCATGTCACAGATGTACACAAAAACAGCAATGCTAAGGGCCATCATGGTTGCACTTAACGTGTAACGCAAGGTGTATTCCACATAATCACGGGTTTTAGAATAGGGGTCCTGAAGAAATAGTGTCAATGCCACTGCACGTGTGCGAGACCTAAAAAGCATTAAAGGGGTCCTTGGGCAAGGTATTTCTCGAATTAAGCGAGAGCCCCACAGGCAGCTACAAAAGCTGTGCACCAAACAAATATGGTGCCACCCATTGGCCTCTTCGCCAAGACCAAACTGACCCAATTTCTCAACTTACGTTTTTAATAAATAAATGGTGGTATACCTAGGTTATCGCTTTCTTCCATCTTATGCATACAACAAAGGTCAGTCAGAAAATAGCCCATGTTTTTAGAATCGGCAGCCGGTTTGAGTGCTCGTAGGCACTTCGTAACTCGGATTGCCTCAGGTTACGACAGCAAGTAATGTCGTTTCACACAATTGATGGCGATTGTCAACGAATTAATTACCATAACAACCTTGGAATAAAAAATCCAGCAGATCCCTGCACTATGGGAATCGATTTAATGCGAAGCAGCCGGCGAGTAGCTGCCTACTCTGCCCTATTTATTTAAATAATATTTATTTATTTTTTATTTGAGCCTAGTGTTGCAAGTTGGATCGGTGTCTTACTGTAAATTGAGTGGTGTGCAGATTCTGAGCTTACAGGCTTGTTGAGTGCACTGGCACCTAAGCACAGCTTATGGTTAGGGCACCGTGTTCTCAGATAAATCCGCATAAATCCAATAAACACTCGCCGGTAAAATTTTTGACCATTCAGATTTATCCGATAAGCTCCAATTTTAAAGCAGCATTTTCAACGTTCAAAGGGCATTTTCAAAGCTGACAATCACCAATCGGAAGGAGAGCACTTGCATCAGTGGCCGCAACCTCGTAAAGTATGCTTGCGTCTACAACAACAAGCTTTAAGGTTGTAATACGAACAAACATAGGTGTTTTGTATTCAAGTATATGTGTTTGTATGTATACGTACGTATTTGCACGTTGGAACCTTCCAGACATGTAAAATATACTTACTGTGTTCATATGTTTTCGTGTTCAGATAAAATTTTATCTAGATTTCGGAGTATTGAGAATAGTAATAAGAATAGGCCCTTTCTTTTCATCAAGATGAGGGTGGCTGGGAGAAAAAGCTGAGAAGCAGCTTGACTAGCTTCTGCACCCTCCAAAAGAACACTGGCGGGTTTGCTGCAGTGGACATCAACAGCCTTTTTAAAAGTATAAATGAACAGAAAGCGACAAAAAATGAAAGGATTTAAAAACAGGATTATCAGCAACAGTTTCACTGAAAATAAAATTAATAAGGACACGGCACAACTTATAACGCAGAATTCAACACCGAATTTCGGAGAATTGGGAATTTACTAGAAACAAACTGATGGACGCTGAATTTTCTTCAAAAAAAAAAAGAAAACTTCAGAAAACTTTCCGAATTTCAAGAAAAATAAACTCCGAAAACACAGTGCCCTACTTATTGGCCCAACGTATGTTGCCTCGCATGTTAGTACATCAAAGAAGTCAGTTTTGTTGAAAAGAAATGCGTTCTATGATAGGATGACAAGCTGTCACAAACGGTGATCGTTATCGTATCGTATTCCTATGGAGTCGACATAGCTTGTCAACTCATAGGAGTACATACGTATTGTTTATTACATTTTATGAAAGCCGATACCAAACACTGCGACCACAATCGTTGTCATAACATCATGCCTACATAGGGTCTTTTTCATAAGCAATTTCAAGCAAATGTGCGGCTCTGCATTAGAATACTAGACTGCGATGCAAAATGCATGGCTTCAAGTTCGGCTCAAACTGGGATTATTATTTCCATCCATCAAAATTTTCGTTCACTGATAATGCCACCGATGCTGGTACCGGATTTGCTTTGGCACATGCTCCTTAACGCTATCGTGTTATTATTTGCAATGTCTATTCTCACCATTTCTCGGCTGACATAAACAATGAATCAATCACCTGTGACACACACCCCGCATTACACGGACCCTAGTTTGTGGTATGCGCATGTGAAAAAGCGTTTCATGAAGGAATAAGTGACAGCCATGTCACGTTATTCATGTCATGACCTGTCAGGTTCGTCATTGCTGATACCCTCCAGTGCCAAATTTGATATATACCAAGTAAAGCAGGTGACCATGAAAGCACCCAGACGTAAGCAGCTGATATATAGAGATAGGTAGATAGAAACGGACAAAATGTCTTTGGTTCGCTAAAAAATGCTTCACATAAGTTAAAGGATTCTGCGTACCTGAGGCTAATTCCTATACAAGGTTTTAATCGCTGGTCATCGTAGCTTGCCTATGCTTAGCACTTGCATCGTGACACTGCAAGCGCTGGACACAAACATTGCCCCATTCAAAAGCTCAAACATCCTGCGTGACCCGAAGCCAGCACAAACCTTCGGAGCCCCTATTTGAAACCTCTAATGTAAAGCCTCGCATGGCATTTAACCCATTACCACCTCTGTACATTAACCTACATACAGATCTATGCAGCCACACATGATCATCTATCAAAATAATATTACTAATGCACACTGCTATGCAAGATATAAAAATGCTAAGCACATGCAAGGGTTATGTTTGCCTATACAGCTTTAAGTGGACAAGACAACAACAAACAAAGAGATGAGCCATTATCACCTGGACGGTGATTCCACGAGAGATCAAACATGCATGTTCCGTCAATATTTTTGTTTTGTCTGGGTTTTTTATATGTTATGCGGGCACATTCAAAGTGCACGGAACCGAAAATTTTATTTCCGAAAAACGCTCCGAGAGCGAGAAAAAAATATTTGAAAGTGGTGGCGCGGGCGTCTTGTTTTTGCTCACCACAATATTTTTGGATTTTGCGGCCGAATTTAATGTGAACTGTAAACGTGGCGTCAAAAAATTTTTTGTGTTGGTTTTAATAGGCAATACTGTGAACTACATCTGTGCTTTCTCGATGCTGTCCTCCAAACGGAAAAAATGTAAAAAAATGGCACACACGGCCCAAATCGAAAATGTTTGCTAAGTCTGATGCGTCTTCGCCTGTTTGCTATTTTACACAGGAACTTCAAAACTGTGTCGCGTATATAAGAAAGGCTTTAAAATAGTTCTGCCAAAGATCGTTTTCCTACAAGCAGCGTAAAAAAAAAAGAAAAAAACAGTTAAAAAGGCAAGTTCTTTCAGAAAAGCCCATTTTCAAAAAAACAAAATAAAAAAACCCCGGTCTCAATTTGGACGAAAATTTTTTATCGAAGAGCGCTTATGTCAGTCAATGCACGGTTTCAATATCATATGTCCTCATTTGCTTTGTTAACCAGATATAACGGGCCAAGGTGACCCTTGCTGTGTGTTCTCGCTTCAGTGCCTTTGATGGTTGTCATCAGCTTGCATGTGTGTAAATTTACACTACTAATTATTTTG
This sequence comes from Rhipicephalus appendiculatus, assembly GCA_030522465.1. Taxonomy (NCBI): domain Eukaryota; kingdom Metazoa; phylum Arthropoda; class Arachnida; order Ixodida; family Ixodidae; genus Rhipicephalus; species Rhipicephalus appendiculatus. Next base: position 66,534 of record JALIZH010017026.1, on the reverse strand, counting down.
CTGCAGCGAAACTTCACTCTGGTGGCCTGTCTTCAGGAAAAATGTATTCTCAGATTTTATTTGTGTCTAGTGTGTGCGGGGGTTGGCTGCTTCCGCTCTTTAAATGACTACGCGTACAGAGTTTGCAGCCTGCAACCTCGCCTAGAAGCATGAGAAAAGAGGTGGACGCACCTGTTCAATGTATTAATCGCTTCATGTTGCTCAAGAAATGCTTGGTTTACCTTCATGCGGTTTCTCAGATGTAGACAGGTTTTCCATAGTTCACAGTATTGCCTATTAAAATCAACAGAAAAACTTTTCGATGCCACATTTGCAGTTCGCATTAAATTCGGCCGCGAAATCCAAAAATATTGTGGTGAGTAAAAACAAGACGCCCGCGCCGCCACCTTCAAATATTTTTTTTCTCGAGCTCGGAGCGTTTTTCGGAAATAAAATTTTCGGTTCCGTGCACTTTGAATGTGCCCGCATAACATATAAAAAACCCAGACAAAACAAAAATATCGACCGGACATGCATGTTCGATTTCTCGTGGAAACCCTGGAGAGTTTACACTTGATAACACACATCGAATTCTCAAAGTGAAATATTTACTAGTTACAGTGAGCCGAGTTTTGACTGCCCTACAATACAAGGTAGGACTGAAAGCTGGGCCAGTTGGTAACCATACTTGAACATAATTTAACTAAGCGCACGACGACGAGGACACAAGAGAAGAAGGGAACAGACACAGCGCTGACTCGCAACTGAATGTTTATTTGGACAACATGAACGAAAGAAAAGAACACTTCAACCCTCCCACCCATGTGACCACACTAAAACAAGAAAATGGCAGGTCAGCTGACATCTTGTTAGTTAGTTAGTTAGTTATGTTGGTTTTATTGGCGCAAGAGCAACTATGGCTATACTGCGCCAGTCACATGGTGAGGGAAAGAAAGATGCTGTAGACAACATACACTGCGGTCATGATTGTGAAAAAATGGACAGCGATGAGCTATGGAGTAGAATGGTAATGCTGTGTGGCTGTAGAAAGGCCTAAGATTACTCGTCATATTGACGTGTAAAAGATATTGTATATATACATAAAAACTATGAGCATGATACGCGGAGTGGTCAATGAGTATGCATTCTGCACGAGGTGATTATACTAAAACGATAGAGAAATGTACATAGCACTGGTCCCTTACCTGTGTCCTTGTTCCCAAGGATCAGGAGGCAAGTGCTTTATTTTAGAATAGCTGCTGCAGCAAGAGCCTCTCCGACGAGGCCGCGCTACAGGTTGCAGAGTTTTATTAAGCTTCCTGAATTACATGTACCTCAGTCTTGAGCTTAAAGCTTATTTAAGAAGCCTGTTTCATCTAAGAAGCTAATGACATTAGCTAGTGGTAATAAAGGTTCGTCACCTAAGATTAGCATGGGGTGCAATGGTATGTGTAATTTATAAAGCAGGTGGAAGTGTTTTTGCCTTTGTGTTTCCATGTATGGACAAGCTGTTAAGATGTGTAATACTGTTAGTGGTTCGTGACATCTATCGCATGTTGGCGAGTCCTCATCTGCCAAAAGATAATTATGTGTGAGGTGTGTATGACCAATACGAAGTCGACATAGGACAACTTCGGTGAAGCGGTCTTGGTGGTAGCATGTTTTCCATTCACCAAGCACAGGCTTGATGAGTCGAAGCTTGTTGTTAACATTCGATTGCCACTCGCTTTGCCACTTGAGTGTTAGTGATCTGCGAAGTGCTTTAATCCCATCCTTAAGAGGCACATTTACGTTTGAAACATTGAGATGCTCTGCTGCTGCTGCATGCTGATCCGCCCGTTCATTTCCTGGGATCCCCACGTGGCTAGGGACCCAGCAGAAGCGAATAGACTGATCCTTACTTAGGTGCGAAAGCATGTTTAAAATACTGCCTATAACGGGCTCATACTGGGATCGTGAATTCAAAGCCTTCAAAGCACTTAAAGAGTCTGTGTATATTACTGCTTTTTTGTATCTGGCACTTACAGTTTTTTTAACTGCCATCCATAGAACTGTACGCTCCCACGCACCTTGGACAACGCTACTTCCGACATACGTAGTTGTTTTGGAGCCATCTGTATAGAATTCTTTATACTCGTTATACGTTTCCTGCACCATGCGGAATTCCTGCAGAATATGTTCATGTGGTGTATTGTGTTTCTTTAAATGTGTCAGTGATAGATCGAGAAATTTCGTAAAATCATTCCACGGCGCTAGTCTAGATGATCTTGGCATGACAGCTAGGGCTTGAGGGGGGGGGGCATTGCACTCACGACTTTTTTCTTCAAATCTGAGCATCAGAGGTTTGATGACATTTGGCTTGTTCATATAGTGTACGCGTTTATCGCAGTGTGTGATAATGTTATGACATATGCGGTTTGGCAAGGAGTAAATTCTGAGAACGTATGCGAACATAAGTTGCGTTCTTCTTTGTTCTAGGGATGGCTCGTTACATTCTGCATACAGGCTGAGAGTCGGCGAGGTTCTGTAGGCACCTGTCGCTAAGCGTAGCCCTTTATTATGGACAGGGTCTAGTCGTTGAAGGTAAGAGTGCCTTGCAGAGCCATACACTATGCTACCGTAGTCTAATGTACTGCGTACTAAAGAACGGTAGATTTGCAGCAGGCATTTACGGTCAGAGCCCCAGCGCTTGCGGGACAGAACTTTGAGAACGTTGAGGGCATTGTTTGTTTTAATCTTCAGGCAGTTGATGTGAGCAAGGAAGTTCAATTTTTTATCAAATACAACGCCTAAAAACTTGTGTTCCTGTTTCACAGGCAATACTGCTTCATTTAGCTTCAAGATGGGGTCCGGTTGCAAGCCTCTTTTTTGGGAGAAAACAACAGCCACAGTTTTTTCCGAGGAAAACCGGAAGCCGTTTTCAGATGCCCATTTGGTGAGTTTGTTTAAAGTAATTTGAATTTGCCGTTCACAGGTACTCATGTTTGACGCCCGGCACGCGATCTGAAGATCATCCACGTAAAGCGAGTGCATTAGTGTGGCAGGTACAACCCTGTTAACCGAGTTCATCTTGACTACAAACAGTGTTGTGCTCAGAACACAGCCCTGAGGCACACCATTTTCTTGAGTGAAAACACGTGAAAGCACCGTGCCTAAACGCACCTGAAATGTTCGGTTCGACATAAAATCAGCGAGACAGTTCAGCATTTTGCCTCGAATGCCCAAGTCTGCCAAGTCCCTCAAAATTCCGTATCTCCACGTCGTGTCATATGCTTTTTCGAGGTCGAAAAAGACAGCTAAGCAGTGTTGTTTGTGTAGAAATGCATTACGTACTTCATTTTCTAAGCGGACCAGGTGATCGGTTGTTGAGCAACCTTTCTTGTACCCACACTGATGGCTATCCAGCAGGTCCTCTGTTTCAAGGACATACGTTAATCTGATATTTATAATAGTTTCATAAGACTTTGCAAGGCAACTTGTGAGCGCAATTGGTCTGTAGTTACTCGCTAGTGTGGGCTGCTTTCCGGCTTTCAGGAATGGGACTATAACGGCTTTTTTCCATTCATTTGGCATTTCACCTGTTTCCCAGATTATGTTGAAAAAACGAAGTAGGGCTTCCACTGCTTTCGGGGACAAGTGGGCCAGCATCGCATAATGTATCCTATCAGGGCCAGGTGCTGTATTTTTTCCTGCAGAGAGTACCCTAGTGATTTCAGGAAGTGTTAACGGGCTGTTGTACAATCTGTCAGAACCTCCTGTGGTTGGGAGCTTTTGTTTCTCTGCTGATTCTTTATATTTTAGGAAAGGTGCCAAATAATTCGCTGAGCTAGATATTGTGTGGAAGTGTTGGCCCAATATGTCTGCTTGCTCCTGCAAGTTTGTTTGGCTTCCAGCTGTCGAGAGAATGGGTACCGTGTAGGAGATGTAATCGCCCTTAAACTTACGCACTTGATCCCACATTCTCTTGGACGTTACTGAACTATTGATCGAGGAGACATAATTCTTCCAAGATATTCTTTCCGCTTGCCTGCGTACATATCTTGCTTTTGCTCGCGCTTTTTTAAATGTGACAAGATTTTCTTGCGTGGGATACCTGCGGAATATACCCCAGGCTTTGTTTTGTAATTTTTTTTGCTTGTTTACACTCAGCATTCCACCAGGGTTTCAGTTTTTTACAAAAGATGCCAGAAGATTGTGGGATGGCCTCCACTGCTGCTGCTAGTATGCACGCAGTGATCCTGTCATTCAATTCGTCTACACTGAGCCCATCGGTTATCTCTGTTTCAAGAGTAGCTTTTTCGGTAAACAAGGGCCAATTTGCAGACTCGAGCTTCCAGCGCGGTGGTCTGCACGGTAATGTGGGAAATGTAGATACAAGCTGTACAATGGCAGGCATGTGATCACTACCGTAAGGATTGTCTATGACCCTCCAGCTAAAATCGGTAAATATCGATGGGGAACAGAGCGCTAAGTCCAAGCAGCTCATAACTCCAGTGCTTGGCGAGCAATATGTGGCTGCGCCAGTATTTAAAAGGCACACATCATTCGCAAGTATAAAATCTTCGACGATTTGTCCTCGAGCGTCAGTTGTAGCACTTCCCCACAATCTGTTATGAGCGTTAAAATCCCCTGTTATGATAAAAGGTTCAGGCAGCTGGTTTAAAATTAACTCCAAATGTCTTACAGTGAATGGCGTAGTTGGCGAAATGTAGATAGAACACAGTGTGACTGTTTTATGAGCTAAAATTGTAACAGCTGCAGCTTCGATGTGGCTGTTAACCGTCACTCGTTTAGTGGGGACACCACTTTGCACAATAACAGCAACGCCTCCAGACAACCGGCTAGCCTGGGTTCGGTCTCGCCGTATGACCGTGAAGCCCTTTAAAAAATTTGTGTGCTTGTCGCCCAAGTTTGTTTCCTGTAGGCATAATGCCATAGGGGAGAAGTTGTTTATCATGTCTTTTATGTCACCTAAGTTATGTAGAAGTCCTCTACAGTTCCAGTTGATAATAAAAGCCATCTTGAAATTAAAAGGTGAGGGTTGTCACTACAAGTAAATGGAAGAGAGTAATGTTAGGTGACATATTTCAAGAAACCGCAGGTTCAATTATTTTACGGGGCCTTTTTCAGGCCCTGTAATTGGTGTTTTATCTTTTTTGGAGCGGTCGAGTGTGTCCCGCCGCCCCTTCGGCGCTGCCTGCGCCGTTTCACTTGGGGTGATGTCCATTGCCTCCTGAGAGGCACTGGACGATCGCTCTAGAGAACGATGTCTGCGTTGCATAGACTTCGTGTCGAGCAACGAAGACTTGGACCCCACCTGGCCGGACGTCGTTGGGACCTCCTTGGCCTGTGTGGTGCCTTGGCTGCTGCTGCAGCTCGCAGACGCCACTGGTGTGGTCAGGATCAATGAGGGCAGGGCAGCCTTGGCTGCTCCCACCGTGGGGGGCTGGTGGCGTTAGCCTCGGCACGCTACGCGTGGACCGGGCGGTCGCCAAATGCCGTTGTGGTGTCGCCCCCCGTTGCACCACTTCGGCGAAAGCTGTTTTCAGCGCAAAGGTGGATGAAACGCGCTGCCGCGCTTCACGGAACGTGATATTTTCTTTTACTTTGACTGTAATAACCTCTTTTTCTTTCTTCCAGGCTTGACAAGCTCTGGAGTACGCCGGGTGATCACCGTCGCAGTTTGCACAGTGCACTTCATCATGATTGCACTCGTCAGCAGAGTGTCCCGTTGTTCCACATTTTGCGCAGGTAAGCTGCCCTCGACAGCTCTGAGACGCATGACCGAATCTTTGGCATTTAAAGCAACGCCGCGGGTTCGGAATGTAGGGTCTGACATGCAGTTTTACATAGCCGGTTTCCAGAGTTTCAGGTAGCGTAGTCGAGCTGAATGTTAGTATAATGTGTTTTGTCGGGATTTCAACGTCGTTCCTTCTGATTTTGATGCGCTGCACATGGACTACATTTTGATCTCTCCATCCATCCAGGAGTTCTGCTTCACTGAGTTCCTTTAGATCTTCGTCGGACACTACACCTTTCACAGTATTCATGGTCCGGTGTGCGCTCACCAAGACAGGATTGTTTCCGAACGCGACGAGGTGTGCAAGCTTGTTATACTGGTCCTGGTCTTTTACTTCGAGGAGCAAATCCCCGCTTGCTAACTTTGTAGCTTTATAGCCTACTCCGATAGTTTCCCTTAAACACTTTGCAACCAAAAACGGTGAAATAGTTCGAGCCTTTGTGGATGATTGTTCACAATGTATCACATGGAACTTTGGGAATGTTTCTTTGTTCTTTGATGAAAACAGACAGGATGCATCGGTGCGGACCCTTTTCAGGGTACGATCAGTTGAGGGGTTCGAGGTTCCCATAAAATTAATAATTTGTTCGGCGACAATGCCAGTCGCCCACCACCGAGCCCAACGAGGGGACATGGCAGAGGTTGTGAAGCGAGCCCTGACATGCCAACTGTACATTGTCACTATAACCAAATATGATATAACCGAGGTTGGTTATGTCACACAGGGTTAACCCTTGCCGCCGAGAAACCGTGAAGTAAATGGAAGTGAAGAGAGGACAGGAAAGATTAAGAATTTGAGAGAAAGACCAAGATGTGAGGAGAGAGAGACAGGAAAAGGCGACTGCCGATTTCCCCTGGGTGGGTCAGCCCAGGGGTGCCGTCTACGTGAAGCCGGGGCCAAAGGGGTGTGTTGCCTCCGCCGGGGGGCCTTAAAGGTCCAATCACCCGGCGTTGGCTCAACCCTCAGGATCCCCTTTTCCCCGGACACGGCTAAGCCACGCACGGCTACGCGTGGGAGGGGATCGAAACCCCCCCGTTGGCTCGGGTCCGTGGTGACGCCACTCACCAAACGCCTGCTTGCGCAGACGCCCCTGCGGGGTGCTGACATCTTGACCAAAGAAAAAAGGAACAACCTGAACACCCCACGTGCACTCTCCAACACCAGAAAAGTTAAGATAACGTGCTATCTAAGAACATTACCTCGCTATCATGTAAGGCTATAGAAGGCACGCTAATGCATTGTTCACCCCTTTTTTTGATGTGATATGCTTCAATTATTTCTCGTGTAGTTTGATCTTTGTGTGTCGATATAACTTTAGCTTCATGAAAGATAGGAGCGCAACTACACAGCGCAGCATGTTGGGACACATGCGAGTATGCATTTCCTTGCAAAGAACGCCTGTGTTCCAACAACCTAATGTTGATGCACCTACTTGTTTGGCCTATACACGACCGCAGGAAAACGGTAAAAGATCATAGCTCGGCACACTCACTCATGAGTGCACTCAACTCACACTCACTCACACTCATTTGAACGTGGTGAGTTGAGTATGAGTGAGTACTCATGCGTGTGAGTGGACGTGAGTGTGAACGTGAGTGAGAACTCATGAGTGTGAGTGGTCGTGAGTGTGAACGTGAGTGAGTACTCATGAGTGTGAGTGGACGTGAGTGTGAATGTGAGTGAGTGCGAAGGCTGAAAAAATTGTGGTGAGTGAGTTTGAGTGAGTACTCCCTTAAAGTGCCGACCTACGGAGCCCGGCACACTCACTCATGAGTGCACTCAACTCACACTCACTCACACTCATTTGAACGTGGTGAGTTGAGTATGAGTGAGTACTCATGAGTGTGAGTGGAGGTGAGTGTGAACGTGAGTGAGTGCTCACGAGTGTAAGTGGACGTGAGTGTGAACGTGAGTGAGTGCGAAGGCTGAAAAAATTGTGGTGAGTGAGTTTGAGTGAGTACTCCCTTAATGTGCCGACCTATGTAAAATATAGACGACACCCTTCCTACATTGTACAAAAGGAGTCACGTGTTTGACCCCGCAGCCCTCTTCAGTTACTCCTGACACGCGCTTCTTAATTTTTTTTTTCTTTGGTCAAGATGTCAGCTGACCTGCCATTTTTTCTTGTTTTAGTGTGGTCACATGGGTAGGAGGGTTGAAGTATTCTTTTCTTTCGTTCATGTTTTCCAAATAAACATTCAGTTGCGAGTCAGCGCTGTGTCTGTTCCCTTCTTCTCTTGTGTCCGCGTCATCGTGCGCTGAGTTAAATTATGTTCAAATATAAGGTAGTTGACAAGTATTCATTCTAAAAGACAGGGCGTGCAAACACGGACACAACAAAGCATTCAAGACACCACAAATACCGACTAACAAGAAGATGTGCACAGAGGCAGGAAGGAAAGAAGGCAGGAAAACTTATTTGCGCGTGCCCATGCTGCAGGTGAACCTATCAATCCCGCACTTGTGGGGGTCTACGTGAAAGATGACTGTGAAGGCATTTGATTTCATCTTTATGCAAGGTAATGGACAGTTGGCTCACGCATGTGCTACCACTATTATCAATATGCCATGCCTCAATCATCAGACACGTTTCATCATTCCTATACAGGTACAAAATTGCGTATTCATCGAATTTTCGCGTGTACTTACACTCGACTATGCAAAGAAAGATTAGAAGGTGAGCCTCAGGTTGTCGATCTCTAATGTCCCAATAATTTCTGGTTAATGGAACAACCCGTCTCACATAGAAGCAGCCGTTGCTGAAAGGAACCTTATACACCACACCTGTACAGTAATCAGTGAACATATTGGGTTTTTACGAAACCGATATTGGTCTGCTTCTCGTCTTTTACTCGCTGATTCTTTCTCCTGCACAGCTGAACAGATCTTGCCTAGCTTACTGGCAGCCTTAAAGACAACGTCAACGCCGTAGCTACTTCCTCCTTTCTTTAGCCAGTGAAATACGCAATAAATGTCTGGTATACCTACTACACACTTCTTCCTATTGCTTTCGCAACCATGCTCGGACTTAAACGACTTCTTTAAACGTTCAGCAACAGTGGCCAATGCAACAAGAGGATTACCCACATATAAAAGACGTGTAACGTGTGTATTAAAGCTATCGCTTATTTGATGCTCACACGACATCGTGAGGGCTGACTTAAGGCAAGAGATGGCTATACAGTCTTTTGCAGTTGAAACTGCTCTTAAACTTCTCATCAAAGCACTCGAAGGTTGTAAAAAATGGTATAGCGATGTCTTGCCTTAAGTCAGCCTTCCCAAAGTCATGTGAGCCCCAAATGGGTGATAGCTTTAATGCACAGGTTACGCACTTTTCAGATGTAGATTATCCTCTTGTTGCAGTGGCCACTGTCGCTGAACGTTTAAAAAAGTCTGTTATGTTAAGTCCGAGCATGGCTGCATAAACCGATAGGAAGAAGCGTGTCGTAGGTTTACCATACATTCATTGCGTATCTCACAGGCTAAAGAAAGTAGGAAGAAGATAAGGCGTGGATGTTGTCTTTATGGCTGCCAATAAGCTAGGTAAGGTTTGTGCCACGGTGCAGAGAAAGAATGAGCAAGTAAATGGCAAATGGACCGATATTTCTTTCGTAAAACACACCAACCAGTACACCAGCCGTACAGGTGTGGTGTATATGGTTCCTTTCAGCTGCGGCCACTTCTATGTAGGACAGACGGGTCGTTTCATTAACCAGGGATTATTGGAACATAAGAGATCGCTAACCGGAGGCTCACCTTCTAATCTTTCTTTACATTGTCGAGTGTAAGTACACACGAAAATTCGATGAATGCGCAATTTTATACCTGCATAGGAATGACGAAACACACCTGATGATTGAGGCATAGCATATCGATAATAGTGGTAGCACATGCATGAACCAATTGTCGGTTAATTTTTATAAAGATGAAATCAAACGCTTTAACTGTTATCTTTCACATAGCCATAGGTCGGCAAAACTTGTGAAGCTCACTCAGACTCACTCACGAAATATATTTTGCGCTTAGGGCTCGGACTCAGACTCACCAAAATTTTTCGGAGCCGGACTCACTCGGACTCACACTCACGAAAATTTTCTTCAACCGGACTCACTCCGACTCAAACTCACCAAAATATTACTCACCCGAATTCATTCAGACTCAGACTCACGGCTCAATCTGAGTTAGAGTGAGTCCGAGTGAGTCGACTCATGAGTGCGTTAACCTAAATTTTTTTTTGACTGTGGTGTCAATGCTCTATAACACCAAGATCTCACGTAATCGGTGCTTTTCTTGGCGCCTTATGATATAGGCTACTACCTACTAATACGAGTTATGAGTGCCCGTAAACTAGTAAAGTCATTTTTCTTGAAAGAGATGACAACATCAGATATATTTTTCAAGAACTTTCTTGGAAGAGTTGCAAAGGGAGGGGGGGGCGGAGGTCAAGGCACTCCCCTACGTAATTCGCACCTCTGATCAATAACTATTTAAATGGTGTATGAAATACATTGCTTTGGAATATGTTTGAGCAGACCTGAGTACAAACGTGAATCCAGGCAAGGCAAGGATAGTTCCAGGCAAGGCAAGGATAGTAATGTGGAAGATGAGTAGATATGAACATAGGTCGGCAAAAAACAGTGGAACTCACTCAAGAAATATATATTTAACTTTGGACTCACTCGGACTCAGACTCACCAAAATTTTCCTGAGCCGAACTCACTTGGACTCACACTCACAAAAATTTTCTTCAACCGGACTCAAACTCACCAAAATATTACTCACCCGAACTCACTCAGACTCAGATTGAGCCGTGAGTCTGAGTCTGAGTGAGTCCAAGTGAGTCGACTCATGAGTGAGTTTGCCGACCTATGCGTAGACCCCACACGTCCCGGATTGATAGGTTCGCCTGTTGCATAGCATGAGCAAATAAGTTTTTGTGCCTTCTTTCCTTTCTACGTTTGCACACATTTTCTGTGGTTAGTTGGCTTTTGTGGTGTCTTGACTTCTTTCTTTTGTCCGTGTTAGCACGCCCTGTATTTTAGAACCAATGACCTCAGGCGTCTCTTAATGCACCTTTACATAGGATGATTTTTTTCGAATAGAGCAGCTTGTTCAAGAAGGTAATTTTCTCATAATGATTAAGAAGCAAGAGATACTGACCTCAGAAGAAATTCGAGGGTGGCCCCCCGCACATGCAGCGTACTTGATGTCTAAGCAGTAGCAGACAGCAAACAGGTGCTCAACAGTCAGCCTCAAGGTGAGGTTTGGCATGATGAGCTCCTTAACCGCATGCAGGCAACAGGTAAATTCGAAGATGGACTGACCAGGAAGAAAGCAAATTAGCAATGAGAAAAAAAATATTATTATGTTTACACATGCTGGGCAGTGTTACACATGTATTCTGTAGAAGTTAATAAAATGATTTTAGTGAAGTCTGACAGGCGGATCAGCCAACAGATGCAACTAGAATGTCAAGCTACGATGGCTCAAAACACTTAAAGCAGGGTCCTTAAATACTTTGCTGATTTTAAAACTTCTATGTCATGCTATGGCCGAACTTTATACGCTACTCAAAGCTGCTACAGCGTGGCACCATGCACTGTGTCACTGAGAGCATTGTTTGTGTACTGAAACACTTGTTCAGTGCGAGACAAGCTGATAGTCAAAGCGCATCTTGTACATGTGTTGCGCTATTCTTTGAGAGACGTGGAGTATTAGGGGGGTTGGGGGGGGACGACAATGCCATACCCATGCTAGGAGCTAGTAGGCCATTCCGCTTACAGGGAAACAGCCAAAAGGTGTTTGGGGAACGGGGAAACAAAGAGCACCACGAGAAATGAAAGCAGGTAATATTGCTGTTAAACAGAAGTGATTCCAACTTTGAACCGAAGTACATGTGTCTGAGCATAAAACCATATGAGGCCACATCATCACTGCTTATGATACCGATAACAGCGATGCTAGGTGAGAGAAGACGACAGTGAGGCCTGTTCATTCTTTGTTTCTTTTATCAGTACCATGCTTTCAACAAAATTATTCATTACCCGAGACTTTCTGCTGCCCAAATGCCACTTTTTTCACAAAATAAATTAAATTCCATTGTAAAAGCATAAGGAGAGAATAAGTGCTGCAACTTCTTTACCGCGTTTTGATGACCACATGTAAAGCATTAGGAACACTTAAGGCGTTTGTTGGCACATCTTTGTTCTTCACCTATAATCATCCTCATGTACGTGGAGTTCTATGTCGCCAGTTGCAGGGATTTAGGTGGACTTTGATTTGGCTGGACTGTGGACCTAATAAAAGTCCACAATGAACTTTTTGTTATGCATTATGAACTAAAATACCTAGTCTCATTGCTTCTGCATTGGAACCATAAGCACCTTTAACAAGTGTTTAGCTTATGATGTTTTTATAAAAGACCAGCTGCTGATAATTTGTGGGGTTTTACATGCCAAAACTACATAACGAGGCACACCGTAGTGGAGGGCTCCATCGAATTTCGATTACTTGGGTGCTTTAATTTGCTCTAACATTGCGCAGTACATGGACCTCACGGCCACGACGGTCGCTTTTCACCTTTGTCAAAATGTGACTGCTGTGGCCAGGACCAAAGAGGAATATTTTGGACAGCAGCCACGCAATGTAACTTGCCGTAACCACTAACACAACACAAAGCGACAGACCACTTGCTCAATTACCTAATCACAATGCCATTTCAATTGTGAAAGTCATAAATGCTCATGGTAACCTTCATCCTATGCTAATGGCAGCAATGAAGACATTTAGCTGTGAGGTTTGTCTCACATTTATTCTACCTAAATCTGATTTTGAAATGACATCGCATCACTGAAAAATTTGAAGCACACGGAGCAGCTCGGGTCCCTTTTCTTGGTCATTAGATGAAAGCATTCTAGAGAAGTAACGAAAAGTGAACACTTGTGCTAAGCAAACGATTTGGAGCTTTGAGCAAACCATAATTGGTACTTAGTTACCAAATAATGTGAATGCAACAGCACACGTTTGCCTAGCTCTTTCTACAAATGATACCACTGTGGCTTTGTTTCGAACCTCTTTCTACAAATAATACTGGCGTTTTCTTGTGAACACGCAGTGCTTAATTTTAGGCAAATATTAAACGTTGGAACTTATGCAAGCGTTAAGACAAACACTCGCCAGGCTATGGCGGGCGCACCATTTTGGGAAAGAAAAAAAGAAGTCCGGAACCTGTATGTTTTGAGCAGCTTTTCTTTTTTTTTTGCCTTGGTGATCATCTAAAAAAATATGTGCTCAGGAAGTAATTTATGCATGTTGGTATTAAATGTGAAGCATTTCTTTGTGGATTGCAGGCACTTTGAGCGTTTCTATCTACGTATCTATCTATCTAGCCGCCAACGTCTGGGTGCTCTCGTGATCGCCTCTTTAACTTGGTGTAAACCAAAATTGGCAGGGAAGGGTAAGAGTTTGGGGAATAAGACTGTCTGGTCACGACATGAATATCATGAAAATCTTGTAGCGTACGTCGTCAAACCCTTTCCTCCGGACACGTGTGGCTTACACCTGTATACCACGGCCCGTGGTACGTGGGTATGTGCCACAGGAGATTAACAGTTTATATCTGCCCCAGAACAGCGAGTACAGATGTAAGGAACTTAGATGTGAGAGCGTTAAGAGAAACTGACATCGGCAGCATAGACCCGACGAATGCAAAGATAAAAAATCAGGATCTCAGCAGGAATCGAACCCAAGCATTCTGCACAGCAATCAGCTATTCTACCACAGAGCCATGCCAGGTCTTCAAACTGCTTTGGAAAAAGACAACATGCAGGCATAAGGTCGGTGCAACTTCAATTGGGATTCTAGTTCTGGCTATCTCATTTTATAACAAAGCAATAAACATTTCATATGTAAACCTACGACACAGGCGTCTTGCTGAGTTAACGTCAATTGTGGTTCCAATGCTTACTCCACTTTTATAGCAGTCTAATAAACATTACATTTGTATTCCTATGATTCTGCAAGCTATATTCAAGCGTTGCTCGTCCCCGGGGGAATGCGCTAACAAAAGTTGCGTGTTATTTTCACATCGTCCCACCGTAAGGCACGCTTCGTTTCGATAATACTGACGCCTGTGCTTTAACGTGAGTGCTGACGTTATGTGAGACTCATTGTAGTCACTAGTAGGTGCCAGTGTAGTGGACTTTCCTGGTAAGGCCATGATGTGCACACAACTATTGCACTTAACGATCCACTTCGTACCTCTTGCCTCAAAGCATAAAAAAATCAGCATACGCTTCTGTATTACGCTTAGCATAAAAAACATCACGGACTAATACAAGAACAACATTTCAGTCTACCACAGCTGGTGCTGGTAGTGCTCACTCTAGTGGTAGCGTCTATACGCAACTATAAACAACCAGTCCTCACATTTGCATGTTTTCTAGATACGTGAATGCGTATGAAACTTCGACATATGTTTACTGAGTACATACTACATTTATCCGCCTCATAACGTTATGTTCATTTTGAAAAGTGCCACACAGCAAACTTCGTGATGCATGCTTCGCATATAATTGATTCCCATGGTACCCGAGATATGCCGAATTTTTTTAACAGTAGCAATGTGCACTTAAGCGACTGTTTTAGATGTTTAGAAAGTTTGATAAACAAAACTGTATCGCACACGAACACTATATGCTACTCTTTAACTGAAGCGCGTGCCTGAACACGACTTTGTTCAAAATATCTTGAACTAACTATGATGCATTGACTTTGTATTTTAAATAATGCAACATTTTACGTACACTAGTTTTTAGGAAGGTCTATTTCCTATTTGGCACCCACTGTCCTGCTGGCAGTCAGCTTCCAAACATAATCACTTTCAATTAGGATATCAAGCAGTGACCACAGTGGCAATAGGCCGAAGATAGAATACTATAATGATTTTAATTAGCAATTGGTGACATGTGCCATGTAGTTGTTGAGAGAATTACAGGGCCTTAGCAATTATTTGCTTTTTATATATGATAAACACTTGAAAATGTGGGCTCAGTTCATCTTTTAAAAAAAATTATATTTTAAAAAGGCTGAGAAAGCTTACCAAGAGCTGTTACTTCATGCACTTTTATCTACATTTGTAAAGCACGAAGCGTCACCTTCAAATATTCTTTTGAGCCAACAAAGACCACTGCAAAACCATATATGGTATACAAAGTGTAAAATTACTGCGTGCTTTATTTCTATAACTAGCAATGTTTGAATACACTTGCCTGAAATCCCCTCCCTATTGCACACTGTCAATGTGCGGGTGTCGCTCTCGGTGCTTTCCACTTAGCAGCTGAATGCTTCTTTCTGGTTTTCCATTCAATCTAGTCGATAGACCTGCAAGAAGCAGAGTTCACATTTGTTATATTTTGCACAGGTATAGAATGCACATACATTACACACTTTGCCATACGTGCTTGCCATATTCAGACTCCCTATGGAGAGGTGAGCACGTGGATTTTTTAAATCTTGCTTAAAAATAGTGCGAAGCACATAGACATGAGTACCAATATAACCATTTACTCTGTAGCTAAATATTCTGCGTCAAGTTTACTATTGATTGCTAAGGTTTAATGTGCGAAAAGCCCAACATGATTGTGAAGCATGGCGTAATGAAGGGTTCCAGATAATCTCGATCACCTGGGGTTCCTGGCCAAGACCTAACCTGCATCTTTCGGGTCAGCAGCCAAGTACCGTTACCCTAAGCTTCTGCTGCTTGTCATCAAGTTTATTTTTTTCTCTCTGTAGGCCGAAGGTAGAATACATAAACAAGACTAACATAAGCAAAAAAGGCATTTAATGGGATTAATCACATCGGATGTGCAAGGCTTGTTAAGATGAGAAGCAGCAGCAATGTGTGGCCATTTAAAACTACTTAGCCAGAATAAGGAGCTACACAAAGCAATCAGGATGGCTTTGGTACACTCATAAAAAAAAATGAGGGTTCAAAAGTATGGCAAGGAAAAGGCAGTATGCCCTTCCTAGTTTTTGACTGCAATTGGAGTGTATTATAAGTCATTAGCATTAGCTAACAATATATTTACAAACCTTAAATTCATCATTGCGACACATGAAATTCCACTACTTTTAAGTTTTTAAAGCAGCTCAAGCAGAGTATAAGGAAACAAAGGTAAGAACACCAGTTGGAACTTAGAGCTCACACTGTCATCTTCTCCCCTTCTACCCCTACCTTTGTTTCCTTTTACTTTGAGTTGTGCTAAACACTCAGATTTCATGGGATACAAACTCGCCCATAGTGCTACTCTTGTCCACTGCTTTCTTTTTGAAGGCAGCAACAATGCTCACAACTGCAAGTCCACTGATGGTCTTGTCGCAACTCCATCTCGTTGCAATCATCTGAAATAAGAAAGGTAGATGCATGGTGGCTTGTTTCAGAATGCAATAATGTTCCCTGCTTAACAAGAGACATATGGTCAAAGTAACCCTAAATTGGTCCAACAAAATAGCAATAAGAATTAAGCAAAATTTGCAAGGCAGAGACTTAAAGAAAGCAGCCTGCTACAGTGCAGTTCGATACATGTTTCCTCAAGGTGAAACTTCATATCTGAACAACTTTTTCTTGATCTGGGGCTCGCACCCAAGGCCTTAATAAACATTCAATAAGATTGCACAACTTAATAAACATTCAGTAAGATTGCACATTTAAAATTATTTTGGAATATAGTTCAAAGCAGAAACTGCCTCTAAAGTGTTTGGTGCAATAAAATAAATTGGACGTTACTATTCTCAGTTTTCAGAGAATGATATTGTAGTACACAGGCAGTTTTACAACTCAAGACGAGTTTGATGTTTCTTGACACGCTCACAACTGTCAATTCAGCCGCATTCATCTTTACTCACTGATGCACAGAATTAATCTGGGCCTACCCACTCCACTTCTGCACATTTGATGTGTTCAGAAATGTGCTTTAATTAACCCCTGCCTCTGCGGTGACCCACTCTCAGTAAGATACTCATTCACGCAGTACAACCGTACAATCTCGGACCAGAACTAAATAAGTATCGCACCGCGCGGCGATCCTAAAGCGTCTTCTTTCAAAGCACTAAAGGAAATTGCCGGGACGTCAGCACAGTGGCGATCAAGAAATCTGATCCGTGCCAGCTCGCGCGCTTCTCATCTTCAGCGCCTCGTTTTTGCGAGCGGGGGAAGCTAACTACGACGCCCCGACGAAATAGTCTCGGTGGGATAACTGCAGCTCACAGATGAACCTTTTTGAGATCGGCGAAAGCGATAGCGGAAGGCTGTATACAGGCTGCCCAACGAATAACCCTGCACGCATAGTCAAGCCCACGGTGCTTGACTATGCGTCCTACGTGCGTAATAAAACAACAGTTAGCAACGATTTCACGATCAGCAGTATACTTGATGAACTTGCGGCATAAAAGTGATTAATTTGGTCCGCGAAAATATACTTTCACTCAATATTCCGTAGTAGCGTGCTCAGCCGCAGCGTCTGAATTTTTTCTCCCAGTGCAGCGCGGATGTCATCTCTGACTGCGCTTTCATGTGCTATTTTTAGTAGATGTGAGCGATACGCAAGACCCAAATGAGCACCCCGTCAATGCACAAGTTCGTGCAAGGACACACCAAACAAGACGCGAATCACCAAGGCTAAACGAAGTAACAAGCACCGCCGCACGATTCGGCAACGACGTTCCCAGGGCGACCAGTCATATACGGCAAGCTCTGCGGTTCAGCTACATGAACACCAAGAACGACGGCTGAACGTCGCCAAAACAACTCGCACAACATTAGCCTGAAATAATGCATGTTGCTGGGCGAGTAGACCGTACATCGTTAAACAAGGTGCCACGCAAATGAAACACGTACACGAAGAGAACGAGGACGGGCGCGATCTCGTTCCCTTCTTGTCCGTGTTTCTTTTGCGCAACGCCTTGGCACGCCATATCGAAAGGCGGGCGCACGGGAACGCAGTGGGTCGGTGATTTGTGGGTATACAACTCCCTGACACCACAAAAACATAAAGTTATTGGAACTTACCGTACAATGCTTTGACAGGAGCCGTCGAGTATGCCATGATGTCGACGCTGCACGGCTGGACTTCGTAGCGAAAGCGCGGGAAGATATCCAATCCACCAGCACAAAACCGCCGCCGCCATTGCTCGTAAAAGCTCATTGTACCAAGCGACCAAGCCACCAACCCATTGCATCAAGCTACCATCGCAAGAAGTGTTCTTGAGCGCGATGGCGTCGTGCGGTGGTGCGATTGCCTCGCGGATTCCGAGCAAAGAAATAGTGCGTTCGAAGTTTTAATGCTGCAACAGCGAAATCACACTGGTACGGGCGCTTGTAAATTGTAGAATATAACCGCATTGACGAAAAACCAATCACAATAAACGTAACTAGTTATCATGCCCCCTGATAAAATTCGGTTGGGAGATTGGTTCGGTACCGTTGACGCGCGCTACAGGATGCGGCGCTAACGGCGTTTGTGCGGCTTCGTTCCCGTAGGCAGCCCCTATAAATGTACGGTTTTTGCTAACAGTGTAGTTTCGGTATCAAGGAACATGCACGCTCGTAGCGGGTGGCGGGCATCCTAAGATATGGTTGAACGAAGTGAGGTTGGTGTGGATGTTCGCATTTATTTGCTTTCGTGAGTTTTTACAAACAAAGAAATTTGATTTCACTGTAAAGAACTCCTCTTTTGTTTATTTGTATTGTTTTGTTTCATATTTTGTGAATTTTAAATCAGGCGAAGCGCGGGAAGTGGTTGAAGAATTCGTAGCGCTTGCCTCCTCTCCTCCTTGCCACTCGCTCAGCGATATCACAAGTTGGATCGCGCTCAGTTATCTTGCTCGGTTGGCGTGCCAAGTACGGGAAAGATAAGAGAGAAAGTTGTGGTGTGCAGAGAACGGAAGCCGCAGTGAGCTACGCCAAGCAAGTCAACCATGCATAAGACGAAGATGGCTAAATCGGGCATCACATGTTTGTCGTGACTCTGCGGTGTGTGAACCCGGGGATTTCCAGTTCCGCGAAGGTTTTTCAGATTTCCTTGTGACAACGGGTGAGCACAAGTATTTGGGCCCATTATTTCAGCAGGTATTAATTTTGCATGAGTACATGAGTAAACCCAGTTCTCTGCAAGCCTGACTGTGCTGTCATAAGCGCAGTGTAGCTAGAATAATTGGTCAAGACGACAGCCTACCTGGTGTCGGCAAAATACGTTTAATGAAAGGCTTGAATGCGTGTTGGCTCGGCTACATAGATTTTTCATCTTTTAACGCGATAGCGTTAAAGAGCTCGTTTCGCAGAAATTCCGGCGTCGGCGTCGTTGGTTGTGAGCGAAAAATCATCATCTTGTCCGTGACCGAAAAATCGAGAAAGATGCAAATAAAATAAATAATAAAAAATTCCGGGTCCGAGTGAGGATCGAACCCGGGCCGTCTGCGTGACAAGCAGGTGTCCTACCACACAGCCACACCTCTGCTTGGAAATACAGTGAAAACAACTTCCTCTGCTTGGAGATCCAGTGAAAATAACTTTCATGCTTCGCAAACGCAAGCGTCCTTTATATAGGTGTCGCAATATAACATGTAATATTCCAGGAATATTGCGTGGTGCAAGCGTACATTGCCATCGGGCGTCAGACTACACTGTAAACCACTTTGCACCCTTAAGGGTGTTTCAAGCAGGCAAAACACCCTTTTGTCTAACCAAAATTTGCAAAATTAGGGTGTAAGGGTGTTTTCCTTCCCCAAATAGCCCTTAAGGGTGATGTTCTAGCTAAAACACCCTTTAGGGAGTAAGGGTGTTTTGGGTTATCGAAACACCCATGGCCCATACAACAGCGTACCAGATGATAACTGGGATACGCTGATTAAAGAGCCGTTGGACCTTAGGCGAGTTTAGATTAAAAGATATGTCTCCCTTAGGGGTATCTACAATCATACCATAAATTTACGCCTATTCTCTTAATGTTTAATGCTCATTTATAGGGAACAGGGATATCCCCACCGGCACTGAAGGGCTGCTTAAGATACCATGGCTATATATACCGGATTGTCACTTTAAGGCTGTGTAGTGCGTCGCCGAGTCCATGAGATATTTTACAATACGCTTTGTTGTGTGTATGGTCTGGCGCGCGCGTGCACCCTCTATGCTGATGTGGACTGTGATTGCACGTTCTCTGACTGGTAGTTTTTATTATTTTTTCATGTTCTTTTTTTCAGTGATAAGGGTGTTTAGGCCATTGGAAACACCCTATGATATGGGTGTTTTGATACATTAAAACACCCTTTTCCTAGGGTGTAAGGGTGTTAGTTATAGACACGGGATAACCCCCCTTAAGGGTGCAAACTGGTTTACCTGTGTATGTGACTATCATAACGATTTCGTAGTTTAAAGCCGGCCACCCATTACAAACGGCACACACCTTACTGCGCGTATTCCCTTAACACCACGTAGTGGGTGCATAGCAAGTATGCACTAAATGGTTGAAGCCGGCACTCGGGAGAGGATATCGCTATCGCGTTCAACTCTTAAAGGCGAAGATTAAGGGTCCCCCCAATTTTTTACTTTTGGCATGTAGCTCAAATGATGTGAAGCAATTTTAGGCTCCTTCCTGTTCATGAAATTCATGTAGCCAGTTCGAAACTTTGTGGTTCTTTACTTCTAATAGTGTCACTGAAAGAGTAGTAGTAGTAGTAGAAACTTTATTGTACTGGAGGGAATTAGGGCGAAGGTGGGTGGGTCCCCTAGTCCAGGGCCCCACTGGCCTTTGCGGCTCGCTGGGCCTGATCGAGCAGAGCAACTTGGCTCTCGCGATCCTTGCTCGCAAGCCAGACCTCCCACTGCCTCTCAAATGGGTTTATCCCTATTAAGGGCGAGTTAATTTCCGGTGGCCTCATGTGATGGACTGAATGCTTCTAGAAATTGTTACAGGAAATGTCGCATGGAGCCAACGTTTTGACAAGTGAACTTGTCTTCGTCAAGGCAACGCTGCTGCCCTGACGAAGACAAGTCAACTTGCCGAAACATTGCTTTCAGCGTCGTTCTCTCTTGAAGAACTTCTCGTCCGCCGCGGTGGAGCAGTGGTTATGGTGCTCGGCTGCTAACCTGAAGGTTGCGGGTTCGATCCCGGCCGCGGCGGTCGCATTTCGATGGAGGTGAAATGGCAGAGGCCCGTGTACTGTGGGATGTCAGTGCACGTTCAAGAACACCGGATGGTCGAAATTTCCGGAGCCCTCCACCACGGCGTTTCTCACAATCATATCATGGTTTTGGGACGTAAAACCCCAGATATTATCATTATGAAGAACTTCTCATCGCTTCAAGCCTCTCTGTTCCTCTGAATTTCTGTCTCGTTTGGTAGTAAAATTCTGTAAGAAAAATATGTGCGCCGTCATAACAAACGTGATTGAGTCAAATACGACGTGTCCTGCTCGCGATTATTGATAATTTTCGCATTGTTTCGGATATTCTGCGTCCACTTTTTGCTCATTATGTCCATATTTCAGTTGTGAATTAAAGCTGCTTTTATAGATTGACACTATCGCACTACGCATATGTCTCTGTTTTTTTTTTTTTTAATACGGAACGTGCAAAAAAAAGATTACTTATATTTGTGTCGATCGAGGTTTTTCTTACTGAGCAATCGGTCCGCTTCAGTTTCACCACTTCAGAACACACGAACAAAATTTTAATAAATGTTGACGAAATTTTACAAATGACCCCGTCGCCCAAGCGGCCAGCGGAGCTGAAAGAGGGCACGAACACATTCTGCTTGCATGCGAAGTGGGAAAGGAGAGCTTCCGAGGCAACCCTCCTCCTCTCGGTATTGCGCCCTTTCCCTCTATTTGATGACCTCACCAGTGACGTCATGAAAGAAATGTTCTGTTTGTGATTTATTTCTAGTTGGATGCCCGGCAGCCGCTAGTAGTTAAAGCGGCGCTGCCGCTGCGTATCAGCATGCGAGAGCGCGTCCCATGGCAGGTATAGGGAGTTTCCGCCCCCTGGTCGCGGGTCATCACCCGCAAGATGGAGTAAAGGGCCCACGAGGCGCGCTTTTAAGGGGAAGATGCGAGTCGAAAAACGCAAGTTCTTTTTCTAAAATTACATATTTTTCGTTTTTATTTGCTTTCACAAGTTCAGATTCTCTACTTTCACGACAGAAAAAAAAACTAAAGATTGTAATTAAACTCGAAGTAGGTCAAAATCGCTTTTAAAGAGCGCAGGGTGGCTACTAAAAATCTAAGAAGTCCTGATTTTCTAGAGTCCCCTGGAAATTGCCACCTGGCTGCTTGCCATTGCATTTCGCATGAGGGGTTCACTAAAGTCACATGCTCAAAATAACCATGATTGTCAAGCTCTCATGATGGAATAAATCATCTTAAATGACAAATCTTTTCCGCATAGCTGGGCTTTCACTTATACCTTTAAAATGCGTTTTTCTCAAGATACAATTCTGGGCGACTTCATGAGTTTTTACATCATGTTTTTGGTACTTCTGATAGCCAGATAGGGATGAAACTTTTGCCCACATATTTATTAACATGTGCAGAGTGCAAATATTTACTTTAAAACTTGATATCATCTTATATAATTATTAACGAATCTAAAATAAGCAATTAGTATGGTCTGAGCATTCTAAGGCTTCTCACATTACAATTTTTTTTTACCATTAAAATGTCTTATACGCGCTTTCTTGATAGTTATTTGCATTCTACAGATAATGTGGAGCAATATGAGCTAATAATGGCTCATAACGATAAATATTTACTGGCAAAAGAAGAGTCTAAAAAAAAACTATATTTTACGCATTGTCGTGGCACAAAACGAAAACTGTACAACTTACTATAAAACTAATTACATATTTCAAATCAGAATAAAATCATATATATACAGCAAAAATTTCACTGCGTTAGGCCACAGATTAACGCAACTTTTTTTTCCGAATCGCATCTCCCCTTAAGCGGCATCGCACCGCCGTGTGGCCGTGTGGCGCTGCGCCCCATGCATGGACATTGTAGCCGGAGGGCGTCCGCACTTTGGCTTTCTTGGGCCACGGTTTGTCTCCACCGAGAGGCGAAGCCAGGCTAGCGATTGGGAAGGCGATACAAGAACAGTCGAAATACGCTATCGCGTCCTGCTCTTGAAAGCGGAATTCAAGCACAAGTTTTTATCACAACAATCCGAAACAATCACAAAGCTTGCCTAACGTTGCGGCGCCCCTGCTCCCAGTGGTTCTAGGAGTCTTTGTGGGTAAAGCCGGATCATAACATAAAAAAGGGCATGTGGCAATGTAACGCGAAATGAAAACTTGGAGGATGCTTGAGTTTCACCTGCAAGAGTCGAACGCGATAGAGTAATCGGCCCCCCGTGCGCATCGCCTTCTCAAATTGCTAGCCTCGCTTCAGTTCTCGGTGCATCCTTCAACCGTGCCGTAAGGAAACGAACGACTGTGAACGTTACATTGGCAGTTTCAAACTATCCTAGAATGTCGACTGCAAGTACAGTTCTTGAGTGCCCACTACGCCATTATGCTTCCTTTTCCGACTCGGCAAAGGGCCCACTACGCGTACGTAGGGCAACACGCGTTCAAGACATTCGCCTTCGGGGCATCGGGGTTAGGGTTCAGACGGTGCAAATTTAATGTCCAGTTATTTCCTTAGAGATGATCGTCGGATGTGAAAGGACGACAAACGGACGGGCAGTTCCCTCACTGTGTCGGCGTACCTTTTATGCGGCCAAGCTATGTACGTTGCGAGTGTTCTCCTGAAAAAGGCTTTAGTATTACGTTCTGCAACGAAGCAATTAGGACGGGATTAACGCGTTAGTTAATCATAGTCGGCGAGATCAAAGCAATGTTTTCAGAGCACGCTCCAAGGCATGTAAATGCTCTGAACTCGCGACACTCTTTCAAAAGAAACCGCGGATAGCTGTTGGCACGCAATAGAGGCTTTAAAAAAAGAGCTAAACAAACCTTCCAAAACGAGCGACAAATTTCGGAAATCAAGCCTTCGAACCCCGCGCGGACATTTGACTGCCCCATGAAACAACGTTAATCAGTATAACTCTGCAGAAGTGGTTCTGCTGGAGGTTGCTAATGTAACCGATTTTTTATTTTTTTTTTTGCCGGCATGGTGCCATCGTTATCTGATAATGCTGCAACATTGAATAGAATTTCGGGAAGATTAAAAAAACAAAATTAATAAAAAAAATATGTCGGACAAGTAGCGCATCGGCGTTGCGATGTCCACGATTGTGGACGAGATCAGAAGCACGCGACGCTGAAGTTACGTTGAAATTTTTCAACATGTAGACATGGGGCAATATATAAAGGTGATGTCCAATACCGGATTTAATTGAATAGCACACGTGAACAAACTGATATTGAGTGACGTGAAAAACGTTGCTGAAACGATTGGTTTTAATATCGGACTGCTTCGCCTGCAATACATAGGAACAACACAGTCGGCAATAAACCTTGTTCATTTATGTACATTTCATGGTGAAGCACCACTTATTGGACGATTCCTGGACGATTCCTTAAGCGTTCAAAGGAAGAATGGGCACTTGTTTGGCACATTCATGGGCGACCCTTCAGGGCACTGGAACGCATCTACAAAGAAAGTGGAATGCCGGAGGGGCACGTTGCACTCTCGTCGCTGGCTGGCGTCATCATCTTTGCCACACAGCGAGTAGCAGTAACTCATAAAAAATATTTGCTCATCGACAAAGTCGTCCAGGCCCCGAAGTCTGAGGTCCTCGACACCGCCGCCCGTGCTTGCCTCTGCCTCAGCGGCAGCCTTGAACGCCGTGTACGACACCTCGAGCGCCGGTATCGCAGGCATCACGCTCATCGCTGCCTCTCCTTCCTCCTGTCCAAGGTCACAGTTGAGGCGGCTAATGTACTCGGCTGATTCGGATTTGCCCCACCAATGAATGCTCTCGCCACGGTCGTCAATAGTCGTGCCTCCCTGGTCGATGCTCTTGACCATCTCTCTCATAATGAATGTCCCCGCGGTGGCATAGTTCATCGCGAACGTTCCTCCGGGGTAGTAAAGAGGTGGTTCCAATGCCAATAATGCAGTGTCGACGGTATTCAGTAGATACGTGTACACGTATGCTTGGTGGTGATATGTGCGCTTCTTCTTGTAGACATCGTTAAAGCGTTTGTTCACTTGTAGCCGTTGGAACACATTCGAACTGTTCAACCACATCTCCATGAACGCCGTCCGGTTGCCAGGAAAAGGCGTGTAAAGGGTCTCCCTGATCTCTTTGTGAAAGAACTCCTCTGAAGGAAGGGTGTTCAGGTATATTCTCTCAATCTTGCGCGCTGCTGTCTCCCGTATCTCGCGGTCTACCCAAAAGGTCTTTTTCATTATATTATTAAACTGAGTTCTGACATTTTCTACAAAGCTTATGACTTCATGGCGTGACTCTGCCGTAGGGTAAAGTTTCATCATGTGTTCGAGGGAGGAGAGAAGCCCGAAGCGAGAATTCACAAACTCCAGGCACGCAAGTTTCCTTTTCTCATCGACGTTGTCGTGGAACACGAGTCCCGGCTTTCCGATAGCCACCCAAACGTGAGACTGGATGAACATCCAGGCGATCCCGATCGATAGCTGTACCTCTGTGTAGTCCCGAAATAAAGCGTCGATCTTCTTCAAAATGTCGAGGTCTTCAAGTATTGCGAAGTTGTCTGAAACCCAATCGATGTTCTGCCTGCCGTATGCGCCGTTGAGTCCCTTTAACCAAAGGCCAGGCTCTATGTTACCTGTCTTGGTGTCCAGGTCACCTATGAGAAACCATGACTGCCCGCCTTGAGTTTCATGGTTGTTGACGTCGGTGAATGAGTTCTCCAGTTTCTGCAGCAGTGACGGGTCGTAGTCGACGTATTCTGACAGCTGCAATGCCTTGAGTTGCTCATAAGCGGTTCTCGCGTAGTCGACGGGGGTCATGGGTTTCTGGAGGCGATCATGCCAGGCTACGCCGTTGTAGCGCCTCCTGAAGACCAACACCTTGTCCGTACTTGAATTGGTAATGACTTGCAAGCTGAACAGAAAATTCAAGTCGTAATTGGCCGAGATATTGATCATGATTTCCAGTGGCCGAGCTTTAGTAACGTCGGGATGTCTGGAGGGCCAAAGTAGATTAACAGAGGACATAAAAGAGTTAAGCCATAAAATGCTGGCATGTATCTCACTCTGTTCCGTATCCAGACACTTGCTGTACAGTCGAGTGGCCCTACCATGGTACCAAAGATCTGCCGCAAGCTCTTTGATCATGCCTTTCTTGGCGTCTTCGTTCAGTTTGCCTTGAACAGACATTGCTGGGAAGTCCTTCGGCCAACCGCTGCAAACGAATGCATAAAAGTCGACGCACGGATCGCGGCTGGTGTTTATCGTGGCTGAAAGTCTCTTGGCGTGCTCGATGCAGGCGTCCTTGATGCAGTATCCGACCGTCTTCGTATGCCTGAAGAACAGCACGATGACTATGGCGCACGCCAGCAGCACCGCCAGGAACAGGACAACTGCGACCACAAGTTTCTCTCTAGCACGTGTCGGCACTTCCTCATTCGTTGGGCCCGCTGGGGCTTCGTCGTACCCAAGGCCCTGCAATGACAGACAACATTGTTCACTGCATGGCTTTGTCGAGGCCAGGCGAAAGGAGGAAATATTGAAAGTTAAACAGTGCCATCGTAAGGCCGAAAGACCAATCTTGCCTCGGTAGAAATGGCTCACGAGGTTCTAGCTGAAGAAAATAATAGTACAGGACAAGGTGAATGGTGAGGACAGAGGCATTGATATTGTGTGAAGTGACTTCGCTACCGTGAATGCACCTTGACTCTTTTGCATTTCTTGGCATTTTGTTGGATGTGCGCCTATTGTGATGCTTCTGATGATGCGCGCTATCATCGCGCCTTCTATACTGCTTACATAGTTGCGGAAGGCAAGAAAATATTTACATTATGATTTGTTTAAAGACAGAGAAACTGTACTCGCGCTCGCTTGTCTGCGCACATTTTGTGGATAACGTTACCTTGATTTCATAGTACTATTCAGTAGGACCGTGCGAATATTCGATAAACTCGAATAACGAATTCAATAGCGTTCTATTCGATTCGCTACTCGAATCGAATAGCGCATATTCGAAATACCGAATAATTTTCGAATACTGTTCGAATAATCAGCAGCGACGAAAAATGCTCGAAGGAATGAGACGTGGGAAGCTCGTAACGTTTCTTGTTCTCGTCATCGAATTACTCGTATGCATGCAGCCCATGTACTACTTACGGCACTATCAACTCCATATTTATAAAAGGAAGAACGCGTTTTGCTTGAAACTGATGTGTCGCCCAAGCAACTGTGTCAGCAATCAAGTATAATCGCTATGAAATTCAGGATGTGAACACGTGAAAATTGCTTAATATTTAAGTATCATTTTTATTTAAAAGCTAATAAAATAATATATTGAGTTTGACGTCCCAAAACCACGATATGATTATGAGAGACGCCGTGGTGGGCGGCTCCGAAAACTTCGACCATCTGGTGTTCTTTAACGTGCACTGACATCGCACAGTACACGGGCCTCTACCATACGGCCTCCAGCGAAATGCGGCCGCCGCGGCCGGGATCGACCCCGCGACCTTCGTGTCAGCAGCCGAGCACCGTAGCCACTGATACACCGTGTCGGACCTTATTTAAAAGCTGTTGGAGTACCACCCTGAATAATGTAGTCACTGCTATATTTCAGCCTACACTTACAATATATTTCGAAGGCTTGTAGTTGCTGCTCAATTTAAGTAACTGTAGTTGTATTTTTTTGTCGGCTAAAATTAATCGTAATGTTACTTTGTTGAAGCGTGTGAATATTTGTCTCAAATAAAATGTTGAATTTTTGGGCTGCTTCGAAAATTGTCTCCAGAGCAGTCTAGGGCTACTTTGAAAATTGTTGCCTTACTGTTCGAAAACCATTCGAATAGTATTCGATCGCTATTCGATTCGTATTCGATTCGGTTCTAAAATTTACTATTCGCACACCCCTACTATTTACCTTCATATTGATTTTGATTTGATTTTATTGATTCATCACAATACATGTGACTGGAGGCGAAGGGAAAAGCCATTTGAATGGCTTGAGGGAGTCCTTCGCCCCTGTACAGACAAAGACAGCAGCACAGGTACAAGCATGTTCTTAACACTGTTAACACAATCTTTGTAATAAACCATAATTGCACAATATACGAAAGGCAGCACGTGAAAAGATGGTAACACGCTATATATCCTACTCCAGAAAATCGAGACAAGCGTATAACGATAGGCACATTTCGCATACTGAAGTTGCCGGCACTGAACAACCGATATTTCAGCCATGACCACAGACGCTTATACACAGCAACGGAAGGCTTCGCGCACATGTTTGTATGGGAGTTTTCCTGGCACCTATCTTTCGTGACGCAATTTCACCCGTGGGGATTCTAACAGCGAAGCTGTTGAGCCCACCGTAATTTCTCTATCGGAAACAGAAGTGATCATCATCATGAACCGGCACGCGCTCTCTACATCACGTTCTTCGTCGTCTTCTTCGCTCCCAGAACACGTGCGCCGATTTCTCCAGTGTTGTCGGCAATAACCCTCATGGGTGAGAAAACGAGTGCAAAGAGATAGAAAGAAATAGAAAAAAAATAGAGAGAGAAAGAGAAAGAGGGTAACTCTTGGCGAAAAAAAAATCTTCACGAGGCGGGACTCGAATCCGCGTACCCGTGACCTGAAGGCGAGCATCCTATCCACTTGGACATCCGAGCACGCTAGCAGAGCACAGCATAGCCTTGTATAGTACAGTGCAGCAAGTGGGTGAGAATGAGAAGTGAGCACCAGTAGGAGAGATGGGATGGCGAGGAGGAGGGAAATGAGAAGAGGAGCGAGTAAAGCATAGCATAGAAAGAATGAGAAAGAGAGAAATGCGAAAAGAAAAAAAAAGAAAGAAGGAGGAAGAAAGACAAAAATAGAAATAGAGAGATAGAAAGTAAGGGATCAAAGAAAAAAGAAATAGAGAGAGAGAGAGATAAATAGAAATAAACAGAGGAAAAACAGACAGGAAAAGCTGGAGAAGAGGAAAAAAAAAGGAAGAAAACTTGCAAAGCTTAGTAAAACAGCAAAAGCCATGATTAGTACATAGGTGCCTATCAGCTCTGTTGTGTCTTCACCATTGCGCCTCCCTTGCAAGCTATGGTAATTTTGAACTGCGATTCAAATTATTACACAAGTGTAATAACAGTACAAAAGAAGAACAAAAAATGCCCCCCACCTCCCCGAAGGGAATCGTGAGGAAATGCGAATGCATTTCGCGCCACTCCACGCAAGCGACGCTAACACAACCGCCGCGTCTGGCCACGGCGGAGAGCGAAAATCAACTGACGAGCGGGCCACTCCACGCAAGCGACGCTAACACAACCGCCGCGTCTGGCCACGGCGAAGAGCAAGAGGCGCCCAGCCAGCGAACGGTCGAGAGCACGGTGTAAGACAGCCACGGAGCGGAGGGCGGAGCGCGCGCAGTCACGTGGGGCGTGACGTCGCTGCGCCGTTGCTACAGACGCTCCTCTCCGCTCCTCGCGCCGTTGCTAGGGGAGAGGAGGAGGAGCGCGGATGACGGCGGATTCAGGGTCGCTTATAAAGTGCATTCGCACTTAAAAAACGGCAGAGCCCAGGCACTGCGGGAATCGGTGTAATGCGAAGCAGTCAGCGAGGAGGTCTACACATCGCAGTGTTTGGCTTTGAGATCAATCTAGGACTTTATGCTATGACGTCTCATCCGTTATAAATGTTTATCATGCATGAATCTACATTCTAGTGCATGGCATGCTAATGAAACAACCGCAATGGCGCCCCGACGTTTGCCTCATACGATTTACGTTACTCATGTTCTGATACGGCTTTTCTGTCTCATGACCGTTTCGTTAACTTGATATATCCAAAATCGGTGTGACATAACATGGGTGTACGACGAACATATATGACAAATCCTAACATGAAAATCATGACCTCTATGTCATGCACTTCATGATTTACATGTCGCCGCCTTGGAACTTCGCGGCCGTTTCATAAAATTGATATTGTTTCAAGCAAGGAGTTGACCAGAAGGTTGAAAAAACAGGTGAGCCTGGATGACTGGCATTAAATTTCCGAGAGTGGTCTTGAGACAGCACACAAAACGTCGTTTTTCTTTTCCACCTTTCTTTCTGCATGTTCATTCGCGCTCTATGCGTCATGATTTGCAGCCGCTCGTCACATTTTCCCGTTGGTAGACGAAGCCCACCGGGCGAGTCAGTGTTTCGTGGATTATAGAGCTTCATGCGAGCGACATGCGCCACTTCTGTTTTGGCCGAGTGCCGTCCAGTGCTTGCGAGCCGCGCTATGCGATAGTTGGCCTCTCTGAGGTGTTCAAGGATAACGTAGGGCCCGACATGCTGAGCGAGAAGCTTCTGGCACAGGCCGCGCTTCCGCACACGCGTAGATCCTGACCCGTCATTGTGAGATGGCAGCACTGCTGTCGGCCGCAGCAAATGACGTTTCCTTCTTCTTAATCTTTCACGTTATCCAGGACACGGACCTCCTCGCATCGTAATCAGCGACCATGGGCGGCAGTATACCGCGGATCTTGTCGAAAAGACCTACCGTCTGTGTTCATCTAGCATCCGCCATTCAACGCCATACCATCCACAGACCAATTAATGGTCTAGTCGAACGCACGAACAGAACGCTTGCCAACATGTTGTCCATGTGCAAGGGGGGGGGGGGGTATCAAAAGTTCCCAGGCCACGCTTCCATAGGAATGCATGGGACAGTAGCTTGGGAACTTTTGACCAGTCCTGTACGTGGACTCCGCGTACAGAAACCGGGACAGTGTCTTGGCTTTCGTAACCTATGCCTTCAATACCGCAAAACACGAGACCCCTGGTTACTCGCCTTTCTTTCTTCTTTATGCTCATCCACCGCGCTACAATCTCCACACCATGCTTCTTTACACCGCTCATCAGTGAGCCGATCAACGAAATTTTGAAATTTACTGTTGAGCGGAAGAAGCGCGACGCCTCACTCAACTACGCACCCTCCTCCGCTATGACGACCGTCACCGACATGTTTACTTCAATCCCCTGTGCCAGAAGTTTCTCGCTCAGTATGTCGGGCCCTACGTTATCCTTGAACACCTGAGAGGTCAACTATCGTATAGCGCGCCTCACAAGCACTGGACGGCGCTCGGCCAAAACAGAAGTGGCGCATGTCGCTCGCATGAAGCCCTCTAATCCCACGAAACACCTAATTGACTCGCCCGGCGGGCTCCGTCTACCAACGAGAAAATGTGACGAGCGGCTGCAAATCATGACGCATACAGCGCGAATGAACATGCAGAAAGAAAAGTGGAAAAGAAAAAAAACCGCCAGGCCTGCGCGGAACGCGCAGCACAGCTACAGCGAAAGCTGGGAGAGCGGCCTTTTTAGAGCCTTTTTAAAACACTCTTGGGGCAAATACTACAAGCGTACTTGCATGGTACCCACTACGCCATAAATCATAATTTTTGTGCAGTGGGTAAGCGTCTACTATGCCATTATTCGTCATTCTTCAGAAAAGCGCGGTACCCGCTACACTCTTGTAACGCATTATGTGAACTTTGTTGATGCTGTGGCTGACGACGATGAAGAATTTTGCCTGAGGCTTTTGTAATGGGTTGGAGCATTGAACGCCCCCCACTCGTTACGCAATTCACATTGTGTGACGCCTGGTTCTTACTTTACTGTTCTAAAACGCTTTACAACACACGTTAACGCGATTCCTTACCCGACATGAAGCCTGCATAGGGTCAGTTTGCACCGCAGTTTCAAACAGTGGCGTAGCTCAGTGGTAGAGTGGTGGGGGCTGCCACGCAGAAGACCCGGGTTCGATTCCCATTCTGTCATAGGTTTTTTTTTTATTTAGTTAGTTTTTTTTCTTATTTCGTGCGATATTGGTTACGGACACCGGCGGCGGCGGACAACTACGGCGCAGGAACGACGCCTTGTTGTGATCTCATAACAGCTTTCGCTGTAAAACGACGCTTTGGTGTGGTGTCTCAAGACCACTCTCGGAAATAAGCGCCAGCCATCCAGCCAGGCTCGTCTGTTTTTCAACCTTCTAGTCACTCCTTGCGACATCAGATTAGTGCATGACAAACATGAAGGTCAGATCTTGAAATAAAATTAATGACATGCATGTCACGCACATCGTCATTAAACCGAATGGTCTTGGTGCTCTCGCGACCGTTTCGCTAAATTCACATATACCAAAAGAGGTAAGCTGTGCGTGTGGGCATGTGCGTGTGTGTGTGTGTGTGTGTGTGTGTGTGTGTGTGTGTGTTTGAGTGTGTGTGTGTGTGTGTGAGTGTGTGAGTGTGTGTGTGTGTGTGAGTGTGTGTGCGTGTGAGCATGTGCGTGCGTGTGTGTGTGTGTGTGTGAGTGTGTGTGTGTGTGAGTGTGTGAGTGTGTGTGTGTGTGTGTGTGTGTGTGTGTGTGTGTGTGTGTGTGTGTGTGTGTGTGTGTGTGTGTGTGTGTGTGTGTGTGTGTGTGTTTGTGTTTGTGTGTACCAAGTGGGTTTGTCTTCTTCAAGGCTGCCACTGATTTCCTTAGCGCTTGTGAGTAGATGCTTCGCACCCTCTCCGTTCAATCCAAACAAAGGAGGAGGAGATGGCAACTGTGAAAGCGGGTATGGGGGGAGAAGGAGAGGCGGCGATGACGACTGGAGCGGGAGGAGCCCCCCGGCTGCTTCCGCTCCACTATCTTCTCCATTGTTCCGGCCCTTGCGCGACTACAATTCGTGAATGCGGCCCGCTAATGAGGTGAGTTTGAGACCCCTATCATAACTAGGGCTCCGTCTTTTCGGAGTTATTTTTTCTTGAAATTCCGAGGGTCTTTCTCTGTTGTTAAGTTTTTTTAGAAAATTCGGTGTTTATCGGAGTTTAATTCACGTGCATCCACACTTCTGAGAAATTCGCTGTTTAATTTTGCAATATAAGTTGTTGCAATGCGATTTTAATATTATTTCCAATGAAAATGCGTTGCATTGTTGCTGATAATCCTCTTTCCCCATCCCTTCATTTTTTCCCTCACTGTTTATTTACCGCGTTGATGAGGCCGTTGATGTGTACTGCTGTAAACTCGCCAAAGCGCACGTTTGGGGAAGCAGCAGATAGTCAAGCTGCTTGTCAGCTTTTTCTCCCATCTCCTTGATCAAAAATAAGGATCCTATTAATATTATTATTCCCAAATAACAGTCTGAAATCTTAGCGGAATTGATATCTGAACACGAAAACACGGTAACACTTTAAGTGTATTTTAGATGCCTGGAAGGTTTGAACGCACAAACCCGTATACATACAAGCACAAATACTTGAATACAAAACACCTACGTTTGTTCGTGTTAGAACTTAAAGCTTGTTGTAATGGACGCAAGCATACTTTACGAGGTTGCTGCCACTGATATAGAGGTGCACTCCGCTCGACTGAAGATTCTCAGCTTTGAAAATGACCTTTCAACGTTGAACACGCCCTTTTAAAATCGGAGTTTATCGGATCAATCTGAAGTGCCAAAAATTTTACCGGCGGGTGTTTATTGGATTTTTTTTTTCAGATTTATCCAAAACCACGGAGCTGTAGTCATAACATGAAGACAATGTCACTCAGCTAGTGTACGTCATCAATTTTGTGACGAGCTGTTGAGGTTCTGGGCAGTTTCATTATATTAATGTAGGAAAGAGGTGAAAACTTAAGTCCTCGTTTTTCTTTGTTAGACACAATATTAATGAGAACTAACAGACAATGATGCCAAGGAAAGTATATTGGATTTTACTAGTAGTAATTCTAACGTAGATGTGAAGAAAGAAAAGTGGACAAAAAGATAACTCGCCGTAGGCAGGGACCGAACCTGCGACCTTCGAATAACGCGCCCAGGTTTAAATAACACTCACAGGTTACTCGAATAAGACTACCAGGTTAAAATGCGCACATATACTCCATATAGTGCACGGGCCCTGACCGCCGCTGTAGCTCAGTTGTTAGAGCATGCAGTCATTCGATGGTCCCAGGTTCGATCCCTGACAACGGAAGTTATCTTTTTTCGTCCACTTTTCTTTCTTCGGACGCGTTGTCGACATAGATAGATAGATAGATAGATAGATAGAACACACTATGTTTGCCGGCACAAATGTCATTGAGCATACAGCGTTGACTGTGTCAAACCCCGAAGTAACCCTGCGTGAGCGAATAATGTGGATTGGGTCTGTATAATCTGCTATCAGAATAACATTTATGTAGGTGCAGTACGGTTCATTCATTCTTTTGCGTGTATTCGAACATTTCATGCATTCGTTCACACAACAACGCTTATTACCTACAGTCGCTATACTCGCTTAAACACTGGAATAAATGGAATGGGGACACATGAATGCGGTGTAAATTACTGCGTAACGAAAGCCACGAAAGGGACGTGCAACAGCTCACATATTGGTCGTCGGTACTACAAGCTCCTTCGATGAAAGAGGTAAATTGGCAAAATTGAAACAAGGAGAACTTGGACACGAGTAATCTTACTCACACTTTTCAGAGTTGGTCTGGATATCTCCGTCTCACTCATGGACCTCCGTCTGCGGTAGTGCATTTCGCTAATGGACTTTCTCCTGTCGGCTTCAATGTCAGCACTTGACTTCCTCCTCAGGGAATGGAGGTCGGCGATGGACTTCTTTCTGGTGGCGTCGATGTCGGTACTTGACTTTCTTCGGTGGAAAGGGAACTCGACGACGGACTTCCTTTTGGGGGGCGTCAACGTAAGGTTTGCTGAGCTCCATTTCAGAGATGGATTTCCGTCGAGTATCGTGTATGGACAGCCGCCGACCATGAGGCGCATTGGTTACCTTGTCACCTTCCTGCATCAAAGAATCAAGTATATTTACCAAAACAAACAATTGTAGAAAAAGGGGGGCTTTAAAATAAGTATGGGATTCATATACCTGCTTCGGGTTGGGCTGCAAGCTAATATGACATAGCTGCACTTAAACAATTTTTGTAGCGTGCACGAAAGACGGGGACACAAAGAAGGGACAAACGAGAGTCCCTTCATTGTGTCCACGTCTATTGTGCGTGCTACAAATTTTTTTTAAAAACATGAATTCATACCAACTCGCCCAGCCATCTGTTTTGCTGCACTTTGCCTGTCTAGAATGAAAATAATTTGATCAAGTTGCTTGGAAGTCATAGTTGAGCGTCGGGTTTGTTGTTTGACTCTTTGGCTTTATTTCCAGCTTCCGGGAATCCCGAAGCTTAATTGCCTTTCGGCGTCCATATTATGTCCTTAAGCCGCGTTCAGACTGTAGACGCATCTGTCATAAGTGTCGCATCACGTAACTTTTCGAACGTCCGTTTGCGTAGCTAGCGACCACGTATGTTCACATTGAGTCCTTCGGTAAGATATGTTTTTAACGACGGGCTAATCCCCGCTCTGCAGATGCCCTGCGTCCTCGCTACTATGGTTGCACCGTAGCGAAGTTCGCATGTTCGGCTAAGGCTGGGCTAGAGGGCAGACGCGACGTGCGATCTCATTAACGCGAGTCGCGTCTGCCCTCTAGTCCGGCCGTGGTGTGGCTAGGGCGGCAAGTTTGGCTTCTACGAACGCCTGTTCTGCCTTCCTGAAACAATTTCGAACATCACTATACGAGTGGAAATAAAGTAAACTAAATTTAGCGAAAAACCAATAAACGGACTACAAAGGGATCCAACTACGTTATGCCGGCGTCTTCAAGAACCAAATACGTGCACGCCGGCACCAAATATTTTCCTTGAAGGTCATACAACTCCTGCATTGTCAATCGCCCAGTTCCGAAATTCCACTTCGAACTCTATACTTCCCAGCCAGGCATCGTTCTGCCGCTGGTCGTCGCGGTACGTTTTCAGACGCTGGTCGTGCAGTATGGGCCTTTGTCGCATTTTTAATAGCTATTTATCACTGCACAGCGAAGACCTTGCCGCACTAGTCAAGCCACGGGCATACAACCCAATAAACACCGGCAAACCGACTGTACAGACACGTTACTGAAAGGTTTTCAAGACGCGAGCGAAGACGCGTAATCAGGGTAGACAGGAAGCCCCATGAGCGGAAAGTGAAAAACGAAACTTCTTTGCCCATTGGTCGTGCCGTAATGGTCGTATCAGTAGTTGTCGTAAAAGTCGCGGGCCTTCCAACATCCTACGCCCCAAGCGGTACGTCATCATCATCATCATCAGCCTGTCTACGCCCACTGCAGGGCAAAGGCCTCTCCCATGTTTCGCCAATCAACCCGGTCCTGTGCTTTCTGCTGCCACGTTATACCTGCAAACTTCTTAATCTCATTTACCCACCTAATTTTCTGTCTCCCCCCTCACGCGTTTGCCATCTCTTGGAATCCAGTCAGTTACCCTAAGTGACCAGCGGTTGTCCTGCCGACGTGCTACGTGCACGGCCCATATCCATTTCTTCTTCTTGATTTCAACTATGATATCCTTAACCCCCCGTTTGTTTCCTGACCCACTCTGCTCTCTTCCTGTCTCTTAAGGTTACACCTATCATTTTCCTTTCCATCGCTCGCTGCGTCGTCCTCAGTTTAAGTTGAACCCTCTTTGTAAATCTCCAGGTTTCTGCTCCGTAGATAAGAACCGGTAAGATGCAGCTGTTATATACCTTCCTTTCGAGGGATAGTGGTAGACTACCATTCATGATTTGATAATGCTTGCCGAATGAGCCCCATCCCATCCTTATTCTTCTAGTTATTTCTCTCTCATGGTTCGGCTCCGCGGTTACTACCTGTCCTACTCCTTTACAACTTCCAGTGTCTCGCCACCTATCGCAAAGCGCTGTTCTCTGCCAAGATTGTTCCACATTACTTTAGTTTTATGCATATTAATTTTCAGACCTACTCTTCTACTTTCCGTATCCAGTTCAGTAATCATAAGCTGTAATTCGTCTCCCGCGTTACTCATCAATGCAATGTCATCAGCGAATCGCAGGTTACTGAGATACTCTCCATTAACTCTTATCCGTAACTCTTCCCAATCTAGGGCCCTGAAAACCTCCTGCAAACACGCGGTGAATAGCATTGGAGAGATCGTGTCTCCCTGCCGTACGCCCTTCTTTATTGGGATTCTGTCGCTTTCTTTATGGAGGACTGTAGTGGCTGTGGATCCGCTGTAGATTTTTTCCATTATGTTTATATAGGCTTCGTCGATGCCCCGATTCCGCAGTGCCTGCATGACTGCTGATGTCCCCACCGAATCAAATGCCTTCTCGTAATCTATGAAGGCTATGTATAGGGGTTGGTTGTATTCCGCGCATTTCTCTATCACCTGATTCATAGTATGAATATGGTCTGTAGTTATTCATACTGAAGCGGTACGTACTTTACGTTAAATGCAACAACGTCTGAACGAGCTCATTACGTTGTTTGCGTTTACGCTTACGTTCCGTACCGACGATCCGTACGTAGTGCACGTAGTCTGAACAGAGGTTTACGCTTTTCTAATACTGGCTCGTGTATGAAATTTTTAGCTGGATTTAGCGTTACATATTGAGAGAGGTAAAGAATCATCCTCGTGCGAAGTAGCAATAAACAAGCTAAGGTGCCTTAAAGTTGCCTCAGGGAGCGTCCAGATAAGAACGATGACGGGGACCTGGTCACCATTCCCGATTTTATGAAATTTGCTCTTGTCGTACGTTTTACACGCAGAACAATGATTTCGAAGTTATACTTGTCAAGGGAAAATTTTGTTCCTCTAAAACAAATGAACTTATTTCGCTGCAAAACAGCTATTTTTCCGCCAATCCTGCAATTTTTGAAATGCCAGCACACGTAGCGAAAAAAACAGTGCACTTCTTTGTCATAATGTTTATTTCAATAAAAAACAAATGAAATTGAATCTTATGAGCATTTTATTTTCCTTTGTTGGCGAAGGACTTGTGTTTTTAACATGTTAAACAGCACAAAATAACTTCATTTAAGGAATTTCTGCTGCAGGCAAGTTAAACTGAGGAAATAAATCTAGGCAGATACTGACTTTGATATTTGAGCTTCCTTTTATTTGAACTTCCTTTTAAAGTAATTTCGGTTTTTCTGGCGTGCATCGTTATAGTTTGAAATTCTGCTGAACTGCGTGAGGCTTGCCAAAAGCGCCGAAGTTTGAAAACAGAAATATGTGAACATTCGACGTTCCGCAGTTAAACGATAGAAACTGCGCAGACTTATAAGTTTATGTGGCTCTAATAGACCACCTTGATTTACTGGTAACGTCACGCCCGCTGGACCTAGAAGTACCATTTCCAAGAGTTTTTTGCGATGCAACATCCGTCATCACATGATTACATCAACTTGCTGCATGTCACGAACAAATCCCCATTCTTATTTTTTTTGTTTAAATGCGGCAGATCCAACGCATTGTGGGAATCGATTTTATGCGAAGAAGTCAGCTAGTAGCCGCCTACTCCGGGTTTTCCGTCTACGCCGATACACCTCGTAACGCCTTGGCTTGCAGCCAAGCGTTACTAGGTGTATCGACGTTTTTGTGTAAGTTTAATAGTTCTGCGAATATGTCGGGCTTGCCAGGGACGTTGACTACACTGGAGTGAAAAAAACTGAAGCACACTTTGTAAATTCCAAAGTGTGTTCGGCGAAAGCCTGTGGCGCGAGGCGCAACCGACGCGACCGGCGTCCCGTTGGCGCGCCACGGCGGCAGCCGGCGCGAGATGCGACATGCAGCATTTCGCGCCGGCGACGTTATCCAGGCTCCTCAACGTCTGCGTCTCTTCGTGACGAAGGGACACCGAGCGTGCTCGAACGCGCATGCGTCAAGGCTATGTAGTGCGGCGCAGGCGTGGAAGTATAGAGTGCTCGGTTTTCGCGTCGACGTAACGAACCCGGCGCCGCCAACTTCGGCCGCCACTGGCTCGCGCAAACAGCGTTGCCGCGCGCGCCGCTGTGCCATCACGTGATTGTTGAGAGAGTGTAAGGGGGGGGGGGGGGGGGGAGGCCACAGCTTTGGCGGCGCAACTGTTGCTATGCGCCGCTTTGCCATCACGTGATTGCTGAGAGAGTGTGAGGGGGAGAGGACACAGGTGGCACCATTCCATGGCACTGACGAACGGACGGACGGACGCGAGTATTAGCCATTAAAGGCTTTTGCCTTAATTAAAAATTGTTCATGACCCGATGTAACGGCGACTCTCCCGTTAGAGCAGAGATGTAAGTTTTATCGCAACGCGGTACACACTTTGATGCAATGATGTGCACATCATAAGTAGCCGGCCGTGGGCGTATACGAGCAACGATTGACAATTCCTTGAGAACTCAGTGTTTCTTGCATTGTTCTAAAGGCTGACATTGAATACCGTCCACCATTATTGGGAATACCCCATGTGCTGCTTGTATGGCGCCTTTTTCCCTAAGCAGTTCAAAGCACTGGCGTGGCTTTTTAGTGAAATATTTGTCTTTCACGCAGAAAGCCTGGGTTCCGATTCCGTCTGAAACTGCGATTTTTTAACT
Source organism: Rhipicephalus appendiculatus (assembly GCA_030522465.1). Lineage (NCBI taxonomy): Eukaryota > Metazoa > Arthropoda > Arachnida > Ixodida > Ixodidae > Rhipicephalus > Rhipicephalus appendiculatus. The sequence goes on along the minus strand of JALIZH010017026.1, from coordinate 27,135 downwards.
GCGTAGCTGCTGAAGCTCGCCGTAATTTGTCGTGAACAGAAATGGTCATCATCATGAACCGGCACGCGATATCTTCACCCCCCTTCATCTTCTGCTTCGCTTACCGGAACACGTGGGGCGGTTTCTCCGGCGCGGTATACAATAACCTGATGGGCGATAAAATGAGTGCAGAGAGAGAGAAATAAATATACCAAAAAAAGTCACAGTTTCACCGCAAGGGTGAAGCAATGAATGCGATAGCAAAAAATTGTAATGTTATACGAAGTGAGGCTGGCAGCTAACTCTTTTTTGGATCCGATCTCACGCAACTCTAGAAAACGCTTGTTTAAGAGAATTCTCTTCGCGTTGAAAGCGCAGCACGTAGAAGGGTACGCCGGCCCGGCCGCCGAGAAGGGGAGATGAGAAGGGGAGATAAAGCGCGCGCCCGCGCTCGTAAAATTGAACGTCGCCCCCCCCCCCCCCCCCCCCGCTTGCTGTCGGCCGCCGAGAAGGGGGAGATAACGCGCGCGCCCCCCGCTCGTAAAATCGAAGGTCGCTCGAGGGACCCCCCCCCTCGCGTCTTTTCACGCTCGCGAACGACGGGCGGGCCCGGTTATATATATACATATACATATACGGCAAATGACGCCGACGCCGACGGCGAAAACCAGCCGCGAGTGTCCATATAATTGCTATTGCAATAAAAAACAAGAAAATTCTTGTTGAAAATAAAATCATGGCGTGGCGCCATTCGAGCCCGTGTTCTCACGATCCGCAGGCGAGCATCTGAACCACTCGGCTATCCAGGCATGCCAGCAGAGCATAGTATAGCGTTTAGCAAGGGTGTTCGAAAGGGAAGTGATCGTGAGGATAAGAGATGCGATGATGAGAAGGAGGGAAAGGAGTAGAAGAGAGAGTATGGCATAGGATAGAAAGAATTAGAAAGAAAAAGAGAGAAAGTAAGGAAGAAAAGATATAGAGAGAAAGAAATAGAAATAGATAAAAGATAGAAATATAAAAGAAATACGCAAGCGAGAGAGCGAGAGAAAGAAAGGATTAGAAAGAAAGATAGAAAGAGCGAGGAATAGAGAGGAAGTGATGGTGGCAAAAGAAGAAGGGAGTAAGAAAGGGAAGTGAGAGGTGGAGGGGAGATGTGAGGTTGGAAGGATGAAACTGAGGACGGGAAAGTATACAGCATAGCGCAGACAGAATGAGCGCGATAGAAAAGGAAGCAGGTGTAGGAAGTCTGAAAGAGAGAGAATGAAAGAAAAACATGTCAAGAAAAAGGAAGTGAGAAACCGAAAGAGAGAGAGAAAGTAAGGGAAGAAATGGGAAGAGAAACAACATAACCAGCAAGATAAAGAAAAGTTTATACAGGGAGAGAGAAAGAAATACAAATAAAGAGCGAGAAAACACATAATACGGAAAGAGAAAACAAAGAGAGCCAGATAGAAAAAATAACCGCCAGGCCTGCTCGGAACGCGCAGCGCAGTCACAGCGAAAGCTGAAAGAGCGGCCCTTCTAGAGCCTTTTTTAAACACTCTTGGGGCAACTACTACAAGCCCACTTGCATGGTACCCACTACGCCATAAATCATAATTTTTGTGTAGTGGGGAAGAGTCCACTATGCCATTATTCGTCATTCTACGGAAAAGCGCGGTACCCGCTACACACTTGTAACGCATTATGTGCACTTTGTTGAAGCTGTGGCGGACGACGATGAAGAATTATGACTGATGCTTTTGTAATGGGTTGGAGCATTGAACAACCCACTCGCAATTCGCATTGTGTGACGCCTGGTTGTTACTTTACTGTTCTAAAACGCTTTATTACACATGTTAACGCGACTCCTTACCAGAAATGAAGCCTGCGTATAGGGTCAGTTTGCAACGCAGTTTAAAGCTGCGGCGTAGCTCAGTGGTCGAGTACTGGGCTGCCACGCAGAGGGCCCGGGTTCGATTCCCATTCCGTCCCAGGTATATTTTATTTATTTATATTTTTTTACGGACACCGGCTGCGGCGGACAACTACGGCGCAAAAGCGGCCCTTGTTGTGGTCTCATAACAGCTTTCGCTGTAAAAACTATAGAGAGAAACAAAGGCCGCCAACTCCACACTTCCTTCAGGTTTGGCACCACCAGCGCGGAGCTGTTTTAATGTTCGTTCTTTGCCTCCATCAGTATTTTTGCTGACATGCTCTTTAAAGTTAACGCGTTCAGTTTTCAGAAGTCCTATTCTCGTTGTCCTAGGGTGAATTGATATAGACGGTGAGCCACCTGTGACGCATACACGTTTAGCACGGATCGTTTTATATGTGCCATACGTGGCTTGCGCAAAAGGTTGCACAGCGTGCGCGAATGGCAAGCCATGTCATGGCCCGTGTAATGCGTTCGTCATACAGTCATCTCCTCCTGTGCCAATTTTGGTATATACATAGTTAAAGAGACGACCACGAGACTGCCCAGACGTAGGCGGCTAGGTGGATAAGAACGATCAAAGTGCTTTTGGTTCGCTAAGAAATGCTTCGCATTTGAAGCGGCTACTCTAAAGAGCTAGATAAGTGTCACGCAGAATACTATATGCGACATTTCAAAATGGCCGTTTTAACGCCACCTATACGATTCTATAGCTACTATTTACGTGCATAGAACCGCAGCTCTAACAGCATAGTCCATTGCAGTGCAAAGTGTCAGGACGTTTCAGCGCAAAGCTATAAATATCTGTTTACGGTGGTCTCATTTTGATGAGGATGTAATGAAAAAACGTCCGTTTACTTAGATTTAGCTGCACGTTAACCAGCCTTGGGTGGGCGAAAAAATTGCGGAGTTCCGCACTGCGCCACGTCGCCGTTATACCGTGGTATTGGCACCAAAAACAAAACGTGATTTAAGCTAAGCCAAATGCAGTTATTGATGACGCAACGTAGCTACACGCGATGGCTTAGCGTACATGCACTGCCACGCAAACAACACCCAATGACAATTTCGCCATGCCAGATGCTGAAGCAGCGAACCAAGTGCCCACCATTTAATTAGTCTCGTTACTTCCTCATCATCCTACGAAACCATAAGCGGAACGCGCTCGGCGATGACATTGCACGATTGCTGTACACAACGACGCGACGCGGCTGTCAAGCTAATACATCTAATATATATATCGCCGAAAACCGGATGCAGTGCATGCCCGGGCTCTCCTGTGGTGATTTTTTTTTTCGTTTAATTTAGGGAAGTTAGCAATGTTTGCACAAGCTTTATTGTAAAGCTTTATGAATGCGTTCAAGCTGCTGAATTCTTCGTGAGTGTATTTGGAACTCAGCCTTGGGGGAAAACGATTTATGTCCCATAATGCTCACCCCGTAGTGCTTCCGCAAACGCCGCCTGGGCTTTCTAACAAAGCCAGAATCCGGATCTAAGAACAGCATAAGAGTACTGGCTTTCGACTCACCACTTTGGCGACTTGAGCAATGACGGCCTTAGCCGCGTGCTTGACTTTCTTGCTTGTGTCGTCGATGGACCTCCTGTTACCAGCTGGACCTCCCAGTGAGATCTTGCGTGAGGCTCCACTTTTCTGGCTCCGTTGGGGCATCGCTGCGCACGGAGTAGGCCTTGCTTGCGCCGGTACAGCGAGGAGGCGAAGTTTCGGACGTTTCCGGGACCTTCTCGGCTCTTTTGGTCAATGCTTCGACCTCTTGCTACACGCTGGAGCGCGCCTCATCAAGGGTCCCGACGCGGCTTCTCTGTGGCTGAAATCGGGCACGGTCGTCTTTCTTGCACGAGACCTGAACGAGCGCACCACGAGATAGCCTCGAGCTGGTCTCCTTCTTCTTCTGTTGTAAGCGCACGCTGTTGGTATGGTGATGATGTCTGTTGTTAATAGACCTTATGCAAAATCTGCTGCCATCTAGCGGCCGCCTTACGCGTTTCCGCCATGTTGAAGGCTAGGCGCTCTCTGCATGTGCACACACGGAGTTGCGCGTCGACGTGTGGCGGCTGATAGGAGCGGCTATTCCGAGATATTTTCGTGTGCAGTGTTGGTCAGATTGAGGAACTTGGGATGTTAAAAAAAAGTTTGCAGGAAACTAACCTCCATGTTATTAGATTTCTTCGCGGCCGACGAGGAGCGGCAGATCGTTCCGTTGCTCCGGCTGCTGCGTACGACTGACGCCGTGTTTACGTTCGCCGTTCTTAATAGATGCGGTATGCAACAGCATCGGTACTCATCAGAGAACACTTACATGTCATGCCGGAACGGGACAGTTTTCGTGGCGCGCGCTTGCAGGCACAGACAAATCGGCTTCGTTTACGAGCTTCAAAGCTGCATCGATCGCGGCTACTCGGGCGCGGCTGCGCTGCTGTTGACAGGTTTACTGGGTTTATTACTGGGCGATAACAATTAATATTAGACAGCTACTCGTGCGCGTAATCAATTCTCAGCGAACGGACCAGAAATTTGTTTCGAGGGGGGGGGGGGGGGGGGCGCATTTGATCTGACGTGAGGTCCGGGGACCGGGCAGGTAAGTGTGGTCGAGTGTCATTTTGTGCTCTGTATCCCATGGCACAAGAGAGAAAAAAATCGGGAGGGGGGGGCACGGGCCCGGTGTGCCACCACTGGCCACGCCATTGGCTGGGGCGTGTTCGTAGTTTGTTTTCGATTGGGGAGTTTAGCAAGGTAGCGGTTGGTGAGATGCTTTGCGCGCGTATTGTCTTACTCCGCGTATACTTGAAGCATTTGATGTGCTATCACTGCGAATAAATACAGAGGGGCGGCCAGAATGGCCTTACCGTACCCCCTTGCTTTTTTTTTATTTATACCCCAAGAAGAAGAGCACATATCAGGTTCTCACAAAAGCTGATGCCCCCTCGGGAAAATCCCGCATCCACCACTGTGAGTTAAAAAAAAGTTAACAGATGCTTGTGTGTGGCACTATTCGTATGAAAATCTGAAGAAAGGCTGTTCCGGCAGATGTGTTAGATTAGACCGTGGGTGCGCTACCGTTGGTTATGCGCTGAGGTAGTTTCGCAAGCGTTCAGTCGGCGACGCAAAACTGTCTTGCTGGACCGGGTTGAAATTGTAAGGCATCAGTAGGCCCCGAAAGCGCCGATGGGAACGCCAATATTCTTGGCGTTATTTATGAGCGTACGTCGAACGGATATTCAATCAGCACCTACTTCTTGGAGCGAATAACACTTTTCATCTTCCCTTTTCACGTGTGTGAAGGCGGAAATTTTTTACATTTTAATCGTGCGATAATTATATACATAACATATACGATGGTGACCAGAGCAGCAAAATATATTTTGCTTGAAAATACAAAAAAGGCACAAAGTTTTATTTAATATTAAATTCCATATACATCAGGCCGACGTATACTGTCTCTTGTGAAATATACTTTGAAACCGATCAGCAGCACTTTATCACCGTCATCACTGTGCCTCGCCGTGTAGCGCGCTAAAGCCTCCTACCAACTATCCTACACTACACTCATGATATTCAGACAGCCACTAACTCTTTATTCGCTACACGTCAAACACGGAGACAAAACTTATAACCTAGCGCATGGCTTCATTCTCAACGACAAACTTGTACAATGCCGGTAACGTGTACAGGCCCCTACACACTTAGGCCTATCCGACGTTTTTGTGCCCCGATCGCCCACTCTCAAAGCAGATACAAACAAGAAGCTATAGCAGCGACAGCAACACGATTCGTACACAAGCCTCCAACATGGCGCCGAAGCGGTAGCTTCGCGAGACCTCCGACAGATGGCAGCAATTTTGCATAAGGTCTATATTAATAATTTGTGGAGTTTTACGGGCCAGAACCACGACCTTAGTATGAGCCATCATTAGGTAGCGCGACGTTTTATTAAAAACGAACAGAAAGAGGACAAGCCAGAAGAGCTTACTTCAATTGAAAGTTTATAGCGACATGCACAAACATATGCGGCGTTTTTTTAACAGTGACACTGTCCTTGGTCGAGCCTTTCACGTCCGGGATCCATGGTAACGCTCGTGGGAATCGTAAGCGGGTGTGCACCACAGACATTGGGTAAATCCCGCTACTCACCACTCGTCTACTAAAAATGAAGGCAACAGATCGCCCAATACACGGGTTTGTGCGGCCTATCAGAAAACTGTCATCATCATCAGAAACGCATATGCACCTCAGAAATTGGCTAAATCCTACTACACACAACTGCCACTAAAAAAGGAAAAAGGCAACACGTAGCCCAACAAATGGCGGGCGCGTTACCATATAGTCATACCACTGTCACGCGATACATTGTGGTTATAAAAGGTGGTGGCTGTACTACCACCTCAAAGCTTAAGAGGATACTGAACCAAAATCTGAAAATTTTGTGGAAATGCTGAAAATGAATTCGCGGAGGGCGATTACATCGAAAAGAAGTCGTCACTTAGCGAAATTTTAAGCAGGTGGTCTTATTTTCGACGTTTTTGTGAGCGTGCGCCAAGCCACTCGGCCGACTTGAGTTGTAAGGCGTGACATCACAACACCATTGTCGAACAGCCGGCCAGCCGGCCGCGGCCTTTCGAAGCGCGTGCTGTCGCATAACTGCGCAGTATGCATTCGGGTCGCGGTCCCTCTGCCCGCGATGAATTCACCTCTGATGATGCAGACCATTTCAGCTTGCCAAGATATAACTGCTTACGGTTACGAGCCTCATCCGTCAAGCAAGCGACGATCACTCAGTCCGCCGCGGTGGTATAGCGGTTAGGGTGCTCGGCTGCTGACCCGAAGGTCGCGGGTTCGATCCCGGCCGCGGCGGTCGCATTTCGATGGAGGCGAAATGGTAGAGGCCCGTGTACTGTGCGATGTCAGTGCACGTTAAAGAACACCAGATGGTCGAAATTTCCAGAGCCCTCCACTACGGCGTCTCTCATAATCATATGGTGGTTTTGGGACGTTAAACCCCACATATTATTATTATCAAGCGACGATCAGGCAGTCCGTGCTGGTCAGGCAGTCCGGGCCAACAACATGGTACAACGTGCAGTGGCAGCAGTACATAAATTAATGTTGCGGAGGATGCAAAATGCGTGGTTTTTAACACGAAAGTGATTTACTCCGAGGTCCACCAAGACCTTAGTGACGTATTTCTGTCACGGATATGATGTTAATAAAATGGACGCAAACAGATGGGAAAGAAAAAAATATGGCTCATCCCTCTGTCACAGGAATCAGTATAACATGAAAGTGAAATGTGTCTTCACAGATGCAGTTGAGCGTTTATTTTGCATTGTTTCGCCACAGGGACGAAGGAATGAATGCTACAGCAACAAATTGTAATGTCACGTGAAGAACGGCAAGCAGCTCGAAACTTGCAGCGCGCAACTCAAGCAGAAATGACGCACAAAATGAGCATACACAGGACGAGCGCGGACTGACAACTGTCGCCTCGACACCAAAAGGGCGCCGCTTAAATACAAAGAAAGACGCACGAAATGAACGCACAAGTATACACAGGACGAGCGCGAACAACTGTGACAATTGTTACTTCGTGTGTGAGCAGCGCAATTTTTTCGGAAACGCGGCCGCTGCGGCGAGCGAAGTGACCTTCGTGCACTCTTCAACCACTGTAACTTCAAAGCAAACTTGCGGTGGAAGCACAAAACGCACAAAGAGCGCCAATGCCCCAATCACAAGGTAAGCGCGCGCGCACGAGCGACCACGCCCTGTAGAGGCGCGCGCGCATCGCAACGAGAGGGGCGACGACCTTTAGAGCGCGCCCTCCGCGCCACCTTCGCCCCAGCTCGCTAGTGATGACAAAAACGAGCTGAAATCGCGGAGATCTGAGGACCACCAACGGTATATGGTGTATAAAAATAGCTCGCCGTTAGTAAGCTCAAGAACATACGCTCGGTGTCAGAGTGGTTTCGCGCCGCGCGCTGCAGAGCGACAAGTCGTAGGTTCGACGCACGGCGACGGAACTTTTTCTTCTAGTTCTTTTTTTTCTTTACAATCTGTTAGTTTATATTTTACAACGTCATATCCGTGACGGAAATACGTCAGTGGAGCCGTGGTGGATCCCGGCAAGCCGCATTCTTTACCATTTGCCACTGATATCACCTTCACAGAGCCAGTTCGAACGCTTAGAGGCAGTGCACAGAAAGGGTCTTCACTTGGCGATGGGAGTCCCTCAGGCGGCGTCAAACAAGAAGGTCATCGATGAAGCCGAGTCTCTACCACTCCGTCTCTTGGCGTCTCAGCCTTTGTTGACGTAGCTATCAAGACTGGGCGAGTCCTCCGCAGGCACGAACTGACTGTCGGAATGTGTTCAGCGCCGCGTAGAAATGTCACTCAGGCTTGAAATCGCCTCAACGGAGCCCTATCGACCCGCCATGGTCCTTTGTGGACGTTGACTGTGTCTTCAGGGTTCCTAAACTGCCGGCGAAACGCACTGTTTCAGCAGCGGAAGCAAAGCTTTTTGTGTTGGATCATTTGAGCATCATGTACCGTGGTCACCTACAAGTGTACGCCGACGGATCGGTGTGCACACAGATGGATTGCTGCGCAGCGGCTTTCTGCGTCCGTCCGTCCGTCCGCGCGTGTCCATCCGTGCATCCGTCCATCCCTTCGTGTCCGCCCGTCCGCACGTCCGTCCGTCCATCCCTTCGTGTCCACCCGTCCGTCCATTCGTCCGCCCATCCGTCCGTCCGTCCCTCCATCCGAGCCCTGGCACGGTGCCAGGTGGCCGCCGGGGCGCGCAAACGGACGCCGGTCGCGTCGGACTCTATAGCGCTCGCGCTTTGCTTGCGTAGCGTCGCTGTGCCCAGCGTTTCCAATCATGCAAGGAGGGAGACGCGCGCATCGCGTTCCATTCTGACTGACTCCGTCTCAATGGACACAGGCATTCGCGGAACACACTTTGGAATTTAAAAAGTGTCCGTCACTTTAAGCGCTGAAACGCGGATGGCGTCTGCACGATGAGCAAAGCGCGAGAAAATACGAACGCATGCGAACGGAGGCAGATTAGTCTCGCGTCTCGCTGCGATTCGCGGTAAAAAAACTAAAAAAAAGAAAGCACACACACATTCCGCTTTGTGTGCCATCCCACTGAGAGTGTAAAAGAAAAAGAGACATGACATAGTCATTCGAATGGCCACAAGCTTTCGCCGAACACACTTTGGAATGTACAAAGTGCCCTTCAATTTTTTTTATGTTATTTGTATGTTATAGCAGTGCACAGTAACTAATAGCCATTGCTGGCAGTATTCTAGTAAATACGTTAGCTGACTATTTGAAGACTTGAGAGAAGCTTTTTTCGGCCATAAGTTATCGTCGACATTCTCCACATTATCGCGTATACCATGGCAACTCGTTACGGAAAGTTGCCGGAAAAGGCCCTTGAAGACGTCGCCATATATGCGACGGCGATTGGTATAATATTGTAGTGCTCCTCCTCATAACATACTGGACCCGTCTTTCTTAATGGTTTTTCAGTAATTTCGATTCTCCACCATATTATACGCATCCACGCACCCTGTTTCGCCGTTTAAAACGTAAGACAGAGAGAGCTACGCAAGCTATGCAAAAAAGAATCGTTCGCACCAGGCTGAGGCTTTCTCCTCAGAACATCGGCTCCCGTGAAGTACACCCCTGTAGTGGTTCAATATTCCACAGCTGCTCTCGAAAAAGGGATTAGGGCGTGCTTCTCAAAGCTGGTTTTTAATATCGCACATCGATTCAACGTGGAGATGGTTGCTCGAAGTTTATGTGTAAAAAAACAGTAACAGCGAGCCTTCAGCGCGTGTTGTTTTACTTAAGACCCTCTTCCGAATCACTGCAATTCAACCACAAAAGAAAAAAACGTACATCGGTGAGCCGAAAGTATACGGACCACAACAGCGCGTGCCGAGATTGCCGTCGGCGCCATCTAGCGGCGAACCGTCCTCTATTGAGGTCATTGCGCTGTCGAGTGCATTATTGTGCCGAATGCGTCCTGAACAATACTCTCAACAGCAGTACTCTCAACAGCAGGCGGCTCACCGCTAGACGGCACAGACGGGAATTTAGGCTAGAACACTACGTGCAATATACCCTGAGAATTATCCCGGATGATGTGTGCCCCGCATGCGGGCAGAAGTCCACATTAGCACATATGCTCTGGGGGTGCGTTATGTCAAGCCCAGATTCCACTATGGCCAGGTGGGAGGCGACCATCCACAGTCCGCTCCTGTCAGATCAGCTTTGGGCTGTCCAGCAGGCCCGCGAAGCGGCCGACAGGCTTGGCCTGGCGGTCCCGACGTGGGAATTGCCCGCTACGCGCTAGAGCGCGTCCCGCAGGACCTGAATAACGATATTCCAATCAATCAATCAATCCCGTGGTCCGTATGCTTTTGCTCACGGGTGTACGGTCTGTTCGCCTCGATATTTAAGTCAAGCGGTTCTTAGTTACTGCAATGAAAATATTTATTTCACCGGAAAAGCAAGGCTCTTCTCTTAATGCGTCGGTCAGGTTCCGCACGCATGTCAGCCGCGCGCGCATAAACGTGCATAAAAGGTGGCTCCAAGCTTTCATTTCGTAGTTTTCGCGCACCGGTATTGCACAGTGTTTCCACATCCACTAAGTCTAGTTAAAAAATCAAAGCGAATGTCGTTTGACAGAAATATTCCGAGCACTTAGACATTTCTTTTTAACAAGTTGTGCACTTTGATCCATTAGTTAGACCCGTTATCCCAAGGAATCTTTCATTCTAACCGTATGAGGTAGTTTGGTTTAATTCACAAACCAGATCTTCCTTACAACGGCCATCAGGGTATCCAGATATCTCACGCCGCTTCTTTCAAGTAAACTAGGCTTTGGTTTCGGGAAGCTCACTTTGTCTGTTTACATGTGCTCACATTAAGTAGTCGATGTATTTACTTTTGATTTTTCAGAGAACCCTGTTCAGAAGGATTCGGGAATTCCATTAAGCGGTCCAAACAGCTCCGCGCAGTGCCGAACTATGTGTTACGATGAGAGCCACGAAGACGGTGGAATATTTCCCAATAGCTTCCGCTTGCAGGCTTTGTGGGATTCCGCACGCGATAGCATAAATGCGGAAACGGCGCGCGGTTTAGGGTTCCAGTTCCATAGGCAGCGCACTTAGATCGCCTTCTCGTGTGTTCGTGTTATCACGTTTGCTGGCCTGCCGTTGTCTGGGGTGGATTCATCTATTCTCCTCAGGTCACGGTGAACGGGATAGCGCGCGAAATCAAGGCGTGACTGCATGCTGCGAAAGAACCTCTGCATACCCGTTGTGAAAACTAATATTTTTTTAAAATAAATTTTACGTTTTACGTGGGCTTGTTACTTAGGTCTTCGTCACGAATGTTCTTATTTTTCACGTCGAAAATCGCGTTATCCATTTTTCTCGACACGACTGCTGCTGCACTACCGAAACGTGTTTGGGTTCAAATTTCTGACTCGACACTCCAGGGCTTATCACATGAATACGCCTCTAATCGCGGAATCGAAAGCGGTAATACTCACATTAAACAAACAATAGTGAGAACTCAATAATATTTGTGTTTAACAAAGCAAACGAGCGCTTAAAATTTACACTTCTTTCCATTAAACAAACAATCACTTTAACAGTTTCTATGACACCGGCACATATGTAGGGCTCCTGAAATGTGTTCGAGTTGTTCATAGCCATAAGTGAAAATTAATGAACGAAAAACTAAGAAAATTACCGCAGCTTGCACTAAGTTGCGCAAGGCTAGGTCGAGGCAGAGCTGATGGTCACCTAGTTGGTCCTGTCTTGGCTAGGCTTTTACCCTATCACCAGGCCCGTAGCCAGAAAATTTTTTTCGGGGGGGGGGGCACCTGTTGAGGGCTTTGAAAAACCTGTATTTTCATTATTTATTCTTGGTAAAACACCCCCCCTCCATCCGAATTTCGGGGGGGGGGGGGGGCAGTCTCTCCCCCCCCCCCCCCCCCGCTGGCTACGGGCCTGCCTCTCACCTATCTCTTTCCTACCCCTTGCTATACTATACTATATGCATGCACTTCTTGAATCTTTTTTGAGCATGTGTATTTCTATCTCTTTCCTTTGATGTCTATTTCTTTCTCTGTCTTCATATCTTTTTTTTTCTCGCGTTCTTTCCGCTGTTTCTCTTTCCTCGCCAACCAATAACAAATAAAGCGATGGAAATATTGTCGTCTTTAGGCTTTATTTTGAAGCACGGTCAGAAACACATCTTCATGAGCAGGAGAATCCCGCACCAAGTAAATAGCAATCCTCTCTTACACATTAACTAAGAATTAGGAAGGCCTCAAGTCACACATCGAAAAGCCTCACATGGCGATTGCGGCGTTAGATCTTCGTTATCCACTGTTCGAAAGTGAGTAGAGTTGGTAGAATGAAAGCGTTATGGAATGTCTCTGAAAAGAATACTCCACCGTGGGCCTGTGCTACATTGTTCCGTGAATCAACTTCGATTACTATGCCAAGAGTGATTAATTGTTATATTTATTTTCCATAGAGATGCGGCGGATGGCAGAAGAAAGATGGCACCGCGAGCACATGTCCCTAAATACTGTTCATGTTCCGTGAACAATTTGTAGCGCAAGTCTTATGGGAACATTATACATCAGCAGTGATAAATATTTATTTCCTTTTACATTACAGGTGGCGTATTAGAATTATATTTCGTCACCCCTCTCAGCAGCATTGACGTAATGCAGCTATGGCAGTCACACTTTTATACAGCCAGACATTCAGTCGATGTAAACAGTTATTTAGAATGATACCATATAGTTGTGCCTAACTGTGTGATAAATTGTTCACGATACTTGAAATAATCTGGGGAAAGCCGTCAGAAAATTACTGTCGTGGTATATTTGCTGCTCAATTTAAAGACAATGAACACTATCCATTGGGGAAGCCTGCAATCACTGTGCAAAAGTTGTAACGCCACTTAACAATTTATAAAACATGTTCCAAGGCACTCCCGTCGTATTCAGAAGCTACACGAAACAGGTCAGTAATGCCTTGGAAATGTTTTAAAACGAATAACATCACCGCTAAGTGAGAATTTTTAATAAACGGGCCTCTCTGCTGCATACATTTTGCTGTTGCGCGTATAAATTTTATTCCTCCTCACCTAAACATTAAATTTTTCTGTGCAATTAGGCTTAATTGAACACACAGCGAAGTAGAGACAACACACACACGCACGCACGCACACAAACACGCGCGCGCACGCACGCACGCACGCACGCACGCACGCACGCGCGCACACACACAAACACACACACAAATACACACACAAATACACACACAAACGAACAACGATTTCTTCGGCGGGGGAATCCAACTAAACTTTCTCTGAAGAAAGTTGAATATTTCGGGTTATCTTTCGTCCACTTTTCAACGTCAGACCAAATATCGGTTATAAATTGGTGTTTATGTTTGTGCCCTATTTGTATCAAAATATTTCTTTCTCACAAGTGTTATAAAGTTTCCTTGCGGGTGCGACTCTATGTTTCAGAGGCATTAAGCGAGGGCTTAGCGAACAGTGGGTGATTCTTACACAAAAATCTAACGGGAAATTAGGCAAAATGACACTCGAATATTGTTTTTCAGAAGTGACGAAGAGAACGCTGAACAAACAAAATAAAAGAAAAACGCAGAACAATAGAAATAGAAATACGGAGGCCCTTGTGAGAGGGTGAGGGTCTTTACGGTGGATACAAAGAATAGACTAAGCAAATTCTGAGTGGCACGGAAGGAGCATGGAAGTGAGATAACGTGTTAATGGGGGCACGTACAATCCACCGAAGTGTTTTCACGGGCGGAATCATGGACGAAAAAAACCGCAGGTCCTTTCGCAACTGCATCAAGAATATGGATAAGAGGCTATTCGCGCATTTCGACCAGCTTAATCCCTTTATTTCGAAAATAGGGGCGCCCGTGTGCGGAGATCGATCTTCTATGCTGCTGGGTACCTTTCACATTATACCGGGAGTAAAAAGGGCAGAAGCATGGTCTCGTTTGCCGTGTCAGGGCGTGTCGTGTGACCGTCGATTGCACAGCCCGCTCTCGAGACGGCGGCTGCCTATGGAGACGTGGGAGCGCTTCCGGTTCGGGAAGTGGAAGGAAGGGTGCACACGACGTCCATGCGTCGAGCAGCAGCGCTGTGCGCACGTGTAAAGGGCGCGCCCGTGTCATCCGAGCTTCTTTATACCGGGAATCGACTCTTGCAAGTTTGCGGCAGCGACCGCAGTGACGCTAACAGTGCTCGCGGTATCATGTCGGTTCACCGCTACGGCGTAGTCTTTGCGGAGTGTTAAGCCAGCGAAAAAGTTTTGAAATCACGAATTAGTAGCCGGAGTATGCGACGAAGGAGTGCGAGGATGCCCTAAGTTTCGGCGCTCCGAACTCCAAGGCGGCGCGCTCGAGTGCGCTAGGACATGAAACCTCCTGAGGGTAATGCCTGGTTCACGGTGGCGGCAAGCCTGCCGTAACGGCGCGGTGCCGTAGACCGTCGGCCGCCGCCGCCCGCGAGAGAGCTGTTCAAAGTGCACGGCAAACTTCACCGGCGAGACGATCACGTGACACGACGCAATCTCGCAAAAAACGTGAGACGACGAGAATTCACGATGTGCGCATCAGATGGGCTGTGAATCGACGCCATGATCGACGCGGACCGTTTTTCTGCCGTGAAAAAAGTCTGCCTTGTTCGCTGGAACCTAACAAGCCTCTCAACGACACCGAGTACGTTGTGTTTACTGTGAATGCGCTCATTTTGGTGTGTTCCCTGCTGCTGCGGCGCCGGCTCGTTTTCTTCCCCGCGCTGCCCCCTGCGCCGCTTCGTGTGGCTCGTCCTTTTTCGACGACGATCTTTCTCCGGCGATCCCTCGCGTTCCTGAATTTCATCATCGCTTGATGCCCTGAGAAAGAACACTTGCATTGTCTCAGCCTGCGTTCATGCGCTTTCGTAGCGAGAACTACGTTTGTTTCCTTACCTTTGATGCGAAATTCCACCCCGATGATGGTCCACCGGTTCATTTTCAGCTATGTGTCTTTGTACTCGGGCGTTGTCATACAAGAAACTGTAGTGTCTTACGGTTTCAAGAAATTCTTCCATTGGAAACTCCATACCTCAAATAAGGGCAAGAAACGCGGAGCGTAATACAAGCCGCTCAGCGTCCCCTGTTTCTGCTTTTCGCGTCGTCTGCTTCTCCCCCGAAGACGACGCGAAAAGCAGGCGCGGGAGAAGCAGACGACGCGGCGCGCCGTAGTCATGGCAACCGCTCCTCCGCCGCTGATTGGCCGCGTCGTTCTCCGGCAAACGGAAAACGGCACGAAAATGGGTCTCGGACCTATTCTCCGAACGGCAAAGAACGGCAGACGTGCGCGAACGAAACAGCCCGCGCACGGCGGCCTGAGAACGGGAAACGGCAAACGGCGAGCCGCCGTGCCGCTACCGTGAACCAGGCATAAATGAACGAATGCCTTCGGTTGCGCGAACGCGCCATGCCGCGATCTGACGACAGTTACGTCGCTTCCATGCTCGCTATCGCGTTTCGCGCGCTTTCTTTAACATGGTACCGCTGGTTGACGAGCCGCTGCAGTTCTTGATCAACGATGATGATCTCGATGAACTGGACGCGCGGCAGGAGCGGATGTTGTAGTTTCCGATGCAAGTAGTTCCTTCTGCTGTGAAAGCTACCGCAGCACGAGAACTGCCCCTCTAAGGAATTCCTGTGCTTCCACAACTTGCGAACCGTTGCCGGAGGTTGGTCGAGACGTTTCGACCGATGTGTCAACTTTGTCGGTCTCACTCACGATAACGTAAGGATCTTCACACGTGCGTATACATAGAAATTTATGTAGTGGATGTGGCCTAAGCGCTAATATTCACGAACATGTCAGTTCACGCAGGCGGAGCGGCAATTGGCGAGGGGTCGCGTTAAATAAAACCGTGCATCGCGCAATAGTATGCCAGCAGTGCCTTGAAAGAATTGGAAGACGCAAAAGTGCAAGGATGGTTCACTTAAGGAGCTATTCTAGATGTGCCTATCTAATAGACGGTCCATATCGGCCGCCGCTGATTGGCACGCGGAGCAGTGCGCCGCTGTTTACATTTTGGTTTTTCGCAACGTCATCTTGATGTCCACGGCGCTTTCGCAAATCTGGACACAAATGAGAGGGACGGACTGCGCTTCATCGCAATGAGCGTAGTCTCCAGATATCCAGTATCGGCCGCGGGAATCTCGGAAGCCGTGCATTAACACTGATTCTGTGATCGCGTCAGCCCTTGAACTATATGTTTAGTGCGGCCTCCCGTTTAACGCATCTGCAAAGGTATGTACGCAATCCCTGTATCGTTCTCAAGTATCTAGGACAGGCACATATGCAAGGATTGGCCGGTCAAGTTTGTTTGAGAGTTCAGTGACTGAACGTTTCGTCCACTTTCCTTCTTCTTGCGCAGGGAGCTTGCTGCGTTGCGACCCTAATTCTTGAAGTAGGTGTCTGGTAGTGACCGTCGCACCTCTGCACTCCTGTTCATTGGTGCACTCTTTGGGGTAACATTGTGATTCGGCGAATTGCCGGAGCGGATCTCAGAGGTCACTTAGAAATAAGTTCATGGTTGAGATCTGCTCCGCCAGGTGCCGCCACGAACTCAACTACTCACACGAAAAGCTTTCTGTTCCTTCAATGAACTCAGGTAATTAATTTTCATTAATTATCCTTGCAATCAATTGGCCGTTATCCTAAGTAAACTTATGTCCCGAAAGCAAATGCATCCAATATAACGCCTCAATTGAACTATGGCCGTCGATTTCGAACAACTTTTGTCTTTTAGAATGTATTTTCTGAACATTCGGTAAATAAGGAGAAACTACTGGACCGGATGTGGTTGGGAGAGAGGCAAGAGTGCACTCGTTGTGCAGACAGTTCGAGTTGTGCCGCCGCCGCGGCTCTGGGCGCGTATACGAACATTGCTGTGCCCATGTCAGCTGTGCTTTAACACCTTTGCTGTAGAAATAACTCATTATTTGCACATATTTCTTTCGTATTCGTGCTGTCGCAGATAATATGTGTGTGTTTTATTTTCCCGTCATAAATTAGCCCTGTTGAAAATTCGTAAACCTTCATTCGCGAGTGCTCTGCATGTACGTGCGCTGTGCCATCGCACTGGCGTCATCCAAAGTATTACCAGAGTGTGAGCTGAACAAGTTCAAACGTATAATTATGGTACTGAGCGCGAACACGAGGCACCGGACAATATAACAAGGACGTGGTCTTGTTTTATCCCACGTCTCCTGTTTGCGCTCACTACCATAATGAATGCAGAAAATTGCGGGCGCGCGCCGCGGTACGCTATAAACAAGTAAGGGAGGACCACATCTGTTAAACCTTGTTTGCTGCTTGTATCAAAAAGATGTGTGAAGCTGGAATACTGCTAGGCGCATGTTCTGCAGAAGAAGAAATCCCTAACTTTGTACACACCGCGTTGGCAAGTTACGGGTGAATACGCGCATTTAAAACATAGCCGGTGCATGCACCTGTGGGAATGTTTTGCCCTTTAAGCCATTATAACCACCGGTCTCTTATATTGACATACTGCAAAAACTAAGCTGCAGAAACTAAAAAAGGTAATATAATTTTCTGAAGACGTAACAGTTACAGATCCTACCGGAGACCGAGAATGAGCGCCTCCATGACTCTCATCACAAAGGGCTCACCCCTATTTGAGCGGCAAAAAAATCTTCATTTGTATATGCGACATGTCAGCCAGCCCGTGCGGTTTACCCTCCTAGAGCTACACATTGAGCTATAAGGGGCAGAACTGTGAAGGGCACTAAGTCAACAATGAACGCCCTGGGTCGATTAGCATGAACCGAACGCAAGGTGTACTCTCTAGCGGTGAATCATGCCACACTCATCAAAATGCTGGCGCGGCACGTGATATAGAACCAACAACCTGGTTCTCAGAAGTGTTACCGAGTCTGGTAATATCGCACAAGAGGCCGAATAAACGTGGGACAAGTACAATTCATGACAGGTCATACAGACTTCGGGGCCAAAAGTGCACTCATCCGACACATTGTCGAGGTTATATTGCGCAGTGGGGCTTATCAACGTTTGCACTAATACTTTTGAGCAGCAATATTTAAAGATGCAATACACGAAGTTTGTAACTAAGAAGGGAAGTAAAATATTACGCACACTTTTGTCATAACTTGTCTTACATTGCGCACTTTGTCTTCTATCCTCGGATATTTTATTGCGATACTGTTGTAGGTAATGCTGTGAAAGTTGGATCTTAATTCCTCCATTTTTCTGCCTTCTGTTGCAGATATATCAAGGCTGCTCCAGTAGAAGCTTGTACCAAAGAGGAACAACGAGCAGTGATCCAATTCCTCTGGTCGGAGGGTGTCAAAGGGTCAGACATTCATCGCAGACTATCCTAGTAATACGGGAGAAGTTATTGGAACACCTTCCCTACAGCTCAGACCTAGCTCCATGTGACTCTCACTTGTTTGTGACACTCAAGGATGATTTGCGTGGTCGCCGATTTGCCTCAGATTAAGACGTGCAAAATGCGGTTCAAAAGTGGCTTCACGACCAACCGAAAACCTTTTATTTGGAAGGAATACGTGAGCTCTTTGACCATTGGGCCAAGTGCATTGATAAGGAGGGGGATTACGTAGAAACATTATGTGCACAGTATAACCCTAACTTCATGTTAATTAACTGTAGAATGAAAAGCGTAGATAATTTTTTTCATTTCTCTCGTAATAGAAACGACAACCGCAACAATGTGCCATCGTTTAGTGCACCAGCTTGGCTGCAACATGTCGCAGATATAACGCGATAGCGTTAAAGAGCTCGCCTCGCAGAAATTCCGGTGTGGGTGTCGGCGGCGTTGATTGTGAGCGAAAATCGGCGTTATTCTTGAGCGAAAATTTGAGATAGATACCAATAAATAAATAATAAAAAGGTTCGTTACGAGTGAGAATCAAACACAGGCCTTCTGCTTGGCAAGCAGATGTTCTACCATGGAGCCACGCCATTGCTTGAAACTCATTTGTAAAAAAAAAATGGTATAAGAATGTCACGTAGTGGGAGGAGTCTGGCGTAACGCGGAATCTTATAATCGCACAAGGTGTCAAAACATGGGGATTGCGCAACAAGTGGGTGGTTTGAAGCTGCCCACCCATTACGAATTGTGTAGCCGTGCAGACGTCCGTAGCACCTTACAGACGCTTTGTAGGTACTTCGATGATTTGCAAAATAATAAAATTATGGTGCTGTAGGCATTTCGCCACTGTGCGTTCAGTAGGCATTCTAGGATAGTTGGAAACTACCAATCTTACGC
The DNA here is from genome assembly GCA_030522465.1 of Rhipicephalus appendiculatus. NCBI lineage: Eukaryota > Metazoa > Arthropoda > Arachnida > Ixodida > Ixodidae > Rhipicephalus > Rhipicephalus appendiculatus. Next base: position 7,819 of record JALIZH010017026.1, on the reverse strand, counting down.
GCGTAAACGTTCCTTTCCTTGTCGCATGGTTGAAGGCAATGCGCATGGGCTCCGATTACTCTATCTCGCACTATAGTCTTGACAACGAAGCTCAAGCGTCCTCCAAGTAAAATTTTTAGCCTCAAAATATACCGAAGAGCTTAGCACCTATGATGTAATTGCTGTAATGCACACGGAAGACACGATTTAAAAGCAAGTACGTATGCCCACAACGTCGAGTTCAACTTTAAAACAGCGGAAAAAGCTAAGGACGATGGTCTATCAAGTGTCATTTCCACGAACGCTCTCGTAAAGTTTGACATCCATTGTGACAAATGAAAAATCCCGGACCAAATGTGGGCGCTCCAATGCACTGGAGGAAAGAGTTTATTACTGAAGCAGGAAACCTTGCTCTATATTGTGATTTTACGCGCGCACGTTAGTTGCCGAATTTAGAAGCCGACATGACACACACCACCAAAACGCCCGAGGCAACTCCGGTTTAACAAATTGGGGAGGAGGTGAGGGGGGGAGCCTCTGCTTTCGTTAATATCGTTCAATCATTTTAGGCGCACTTTAGACGATTACACAAACGCGGGGAAAGGTCAATGTTCATCATCTCGTGTGTTTTATGTTCAGGTTCATAGTCAGGCGCCTTCTTCCCTAAAGTTAACGAAAATGTATGAAAAAATAGCGCTGCACGGCACAGAGCCCCGCTATGCCAGGTAACTGTTGTGCTTCGATGGTCCACGAGAGTCATACGCGTAATAAACTAATTGCATTGGTTGGTCTGCGGAATAAGAAAAACTTACGGCTAAATCGTATTGTATTTTTTGCGCTTCATAGCTTCAAATTGCGGTGACCATAAACATGCTGCTATACGAGGATATATATTGTCACGTGGTCGTGACGTTGACGAAGGCAGTAGGCAGTAGTCCAAGATGAAACACTTTATTTGGGCCGAACTTGTGGCCGGTAAACTGAAGGTGAGATTACAGCAATAAACGCTGGTACTGATTGCGGCGAACAGAGCGTCGGCCGTCGATGAACTGAACATCGTTGGAGCGCGACGGCTTTTATGCATCACGCGTCGAACATTCTAGCCTTATCACTGGTCATCGCGCAAGCTCAGGAATAATCTCGAGTGGTCGCGTCTTGCGCGCAATCTTAACAAAACGATCTACAATAATCGCGAAGGTTCTAGAACAATAAGGCGCGGTTTGAGCTGAGCTTTGCTCACGGTCTTTGTGGGCGAAAACCGAATACAACAAAAGTGAAAATAAGAATAGCGCGTGGCAATGCCCCCCTCTGAAAAGGCATCGTCCCGATGCTTAAAACAGAACACGGGGGAAAATGCATGCAACAATAAAGAAAGAAACTTCAATAATTAAGCAATAAGTGCACTCCTCTGGTTTGCGAACGCGCGTAATACGCCTTGAGGCGCACGACATGGACGACTTCAGGTCGCGCACGGCGCCGTTGAGAGTTCGTTATGCCGTCCGGGACGACCTCGTAGTCCAGAGCACCGAGACGTCGAAGCACCTTGTACGGCCCGAAGTATCGCCGAAGGAGTTTTTCACTAAGTCCACGTCGGCGTATCGGTGTCCACACCCAAACGCAGTCGCCGGGCTGGTATTCCACGAAGCGTCGTCGAAGATTGTAACGGCGGCTGTCGGTCGTCTGCTGATTCTTGATCCGCAGGCGGGCGAGCTGTCGTGCTTCTTCGGCGCGCTGTAGGTAGGCGGTCACGTCGATGTTTTCCTCATCGGTGACGTTCGGTAACATGGCGTCGAGCGTCGTTGCCGGGCTCCGTCCGTAGACCAACTTGTATGGCGTCATCTGCGTCGTTTCTTGCACGGCCGTGTTGTATGCGAAGGTCACGTACGGAAGGATGGCGTCCCACGTCTTGTGTTCGACGTCGACGTACATGGCCAGCATGTCGGCGATGGTCTTATTCAGACGCTCGGTCAGGCCGTTGGTCTGTGGGTGGTAGGCGGTGGTCCGGCGGCGGCGGTGTTTGGCGACGGAAATGCGGCCGTGCGGCCTCTTGTCGTGGGCGTGGAGGGAGGGCGTCGCGTCGGGCTACAGCAGCGTAGCTCATGGCTTGCGGCTGAGGATGTGGTTGTTCAGGGGTTCCCAGCGACTGCTGAATTTCCTCTCTGACCATGTCTGCAATCGACGAAACTTGAGGCTGGCACGACGGGAACATACGGCGAAGTTCTTCCCGCACTACGGCCCTTATGGTCTCCCGCAGATCGGCGGAGCAGAGTGGTTGGATCTCTGCATAGCCTGACGTAGAGCGGCGGTTGAATTGCCGTGTGCACATTTCCAGGGAGTTTTCGATAGTTGTCGCTTCCGACACAAATTCTTGGACACTGTTCGGTGGGTTCCGCATGAGTCCGGCGAAAAGCTCCTGTTTAACTCCTCGCATGAGGAGGCGAACTTTTTTGTCCTCGGTCATTTCGGGGTCGGCGTGGCGGAAGAGTCTGGTCATCTCTTCAGTGAAGAGCGCCACGTTTTCATTCGGCAGCTGCACACGTGTTTCCAGGAGGGCTTCGGCCTTCTCCTTGCGGACCACACTTGTGAAAGTGGCCAGGAACCTGGCGCGAAAAACATCCCACGTTGTGAGGTTTCGCTCTTGATTCTCGAACCAGGTCCGAGCGGCGTCTTCTAAGGCAAAATAAACGTGCCGAAGCTTGTCGTCGTTGCTCCAGTGATTGAAGTTGGCGACCCGGTCATACGCTTCTAGCCAGCTTTCCGGATCTTCAACTGATGATCCGCGGAATATTGGCGGCTCTTTGGGCTGCCGGAGCACGATTGGTGCAGGCGGCACGGGGTTGGTCATCGTGCCTGTGGTTGAAGTCACAGTCTTGGTGTTCCTGGTGTTTTCTGGCAGAAGTCCGTGTTCTGGCTGTAGTCCCTGCTGCCTACGGCTGGTTCGACGATGAGGGTTGTCCTTTGCGTCGTCTTCTTCGCGGCTTGGGCTAGGGTCAGCACCTCGCGGGGGCATCCGGAGCATGGACGAAGCAGCACCTCCACCAGATGTCACGTGGTGGTGACGTTGACGAAGGCAGTAGTTTAAGATGAAACACTTTATTTGGGCCGAACTTGTGGCCGGTAAACTGAAGGTGAGATTACAGCAATAAACGCTGGTACTGATTGCGGCGAACAGAGCGTCGGCCGTCGATGAACTGAACATCGTTGGAGCGCGCCGGCTTTTATGCATCACGCGTCGAACATTCTAGCCTTATCACTGGTCATCGCGCAAGCTCAGGAATAATCTCGAGTGGTCGCGTCTTGCGCGCAATCTTAACAAAACGATCTACAATAATCGCGAAGGTTCTAGAACAATAAGGCGCGGTTTGAGCTGAGCTTTGCTCACGGTCTTTGTGGGCGAAAACCGAATACAACAAAAGTGAAAATAAGAATAGCGCGTGGCAATATATGTAACAAAAAGTGAGCTGTGACATTCTGACGTCAGAGAAAAGGTGACGATTTGATCAATGTCACCAGAGGACTTCACAAAGACGATTACAATTCAGACTACAAGTTCTGGCTATGTTCCTTACAAACAGATATGTTTTCTGTCAAATAAAAAAAAAACATTTTGATATGCTAAAAATTGTCACTCTCAATTTTACTTACAGGGGTGAAAAAGCGTGGCACTTTCGCCAATAAAACAATCAAGCGGTCTTATCTGAATTTAGCACTGGTAGTCTATAGCACTCCGCGTACCTTAAAATCAGCCAATCTTAATTATCTGCGCTTGATAACGACAGTCTAAGTCAAATCTCTAAAAGTAGCGTGTAAATCTTGTTTTGACTATAGTGTCCAGCATTTGCTTCGCGGCGAGCACGGCGAAATTAGGAGGATAGACTCATTGGGCTTAAATGTGCTATCCTTGTTCATTGCCTGTTCCCGAGGGGGGTGTGTTGCTCGACGTGACAAGGAGCATCGAGGCCTGGAAACGTTAACGAACAAGGTCGATTTCGCCTCTCGTTTATAAATATTCTTTTATGTTACTCCTTGCTTTGGTCCGCGGCTGCGTTATTTGTCTCCTTCGCTAACTTCTTTCGTCTATTTTCTCCTATCTTCATTTCTTCTATCTAGTGCTTCCTCCCGAAAACTGGGCGGGCCTTGTGTCCCTCTAGGTGTGCTTTCCCGCCTGCTCCTTCCCTGTTCCTGTCTATACTGTTGTGCTTGCGTTTCCTTATGAAATAATAATAATAATGATGATAATAATAATAATAATAATAATAATAATAATAATAATAATAATAATAATAATAATAATAATAATAATAATAATAATAATAATAATCCTTAATGCCACCTTCCAAAATACATAGTAGAGAACGGACCTGTCCGCGCCAAAATGCGGCTTGCTCGTCCAGACCAGACATATCGGCTAAACAGATGTCAGATATTAATATGTTCCGCAGATCCCATTTCTCTAAACACAAGGCAAAATGCAGCGGAAACATGTTGCTTATTTACACTACATTTAAGCACAGTAACAAAGCAAAATCGAACTAAAAATAGCAAAGTAATTATAACGGCAGAATATTAAGACATCTTAGCAAATTTTGCGTTATGTGTCAACATTTTATTTGTGTGGATATTTGTTTTTGTAAACTTATGTGTAGAGTGGACGCTATTTTGTATAGACGCACTGGGACTCACAGCGTGAATGTTCGACTATGTGCCTTCGTATGGTGTTGTTTTTGTTCTCTAGCTTGTGTCCCCGCACTGACACAAACATCTCCTTATATACGCTTAATAATAGAAAATACAGCGATACAGGCTCATATAAACAGTTTATACGCGGTAAGAAACAAACTATCAATAAACAGCAGACTAAATGATGCAGCGTCAGAGCCACCTTAGCACATTTCGTAAAGGACGTTTTGCGATTGCATCAAAAAGACTGTCGAGGCGCTCATTAAAAATAATGGGAACATAGGAATTTTTAATAGCTTTGCCGGATCTCGTTTTCGAAAACGGTACAGCAAAGCAAGAAGTTTTTCTCAATAATCGAGGGGCAATGTATTCTTGCTTGAAGTGACAGTTCCAGAAGCACCGTAACAAAACAAAGCGGCTGAAGAATGCTTTAAAGGATGGCATACCAAGCTGCGAAATATATTTGCATTGTCAGCACATCAATAATTGCGCACAAAGGATTTCAGCAAGCTTTGGAAGATATTGTAGACAGGACACGGCTATCGCGAAGAACAGAAACCAAATAAATCGTTGCCATATCGCAGGACACCGTACGCAAAAGCGTGCATGAGAGAGTTTTTAATATCAGTGGGTGCAAGTGATGTAATACTGAAAAGGAACCATGGGTCTACCACATATGTAAGTCATACAATCATTCCAGGCGAGATCGCGATAAAAGAAACACACACCAAGGTATTTCATACAATTAACATATTCAACTAGTGTTTACAACGGGAGCTCTTACTGTAGTTACAGGAGGTGCAATCGCGAGATAGCAGAAGGAGGAGTAAATTTGACACTATTAGTATGAAGGAATTTTTAACGCAAGTTGGTCTTGCTTTTTCTGGAATAATCAACAAGCAATTACTATTAAACAATGTCGCAGCACCAATAACACTGCGGTGTTATAGTGACAACGCTTCAGTCTAACAGAAGTGCTTTGTTAATAGGACAGTGTCGTCTGAGAACTGAAATACAAGGCATTTCGGAACAAAAGAAGCAAAATCATTAGTGAATTAACTTAAAAGGGACGCAGACAAAATCGATCTCTGTGGCACGCCAGCTCTCAAAGGAAGCCTATTACTGAAAACTACCTGATTGTCTAGCCTAGCGACAGGGGAGCGATCACAACCATCAATTTAAGAAACTTGTTTTATGGCGTCTAATGCTTCTGCGATATCAATAGCGCGGCACAGGTCAACTGTTATGTTGTGGAGGACGATGCAGTTTATCGGAAAATTCTTTCAGAACATGAATAGTGCTCAAGGAGCGTGCGGTGGGGGGGCTAGTTGGTAAGACATGGAAAACATAAAACTACGCCTAGATACAGGACCCAAGAAGAAAGAAATGGACGGGACCAGCGCAGGCTAACAACTGATTAACTTTAATGACGCCTCTTTCAGACAACAGCAAAGCGCATGCGCACCATCAAACAACCCTACATCATGGATGAGAAGTTATCAAACAAGGAACTCAACTTCTTTCTTGTACAGGTGTGAAGAAGCTTCACTGACACACTTATCAGGCCCGTGTCGTATACTATGCAAGGCTTCAATTATTTCCCGTGCCTTTCTGTCTTTTGCAAGGCCGATGATCTTGGCCTGCCTGGAAAGCGGCATGAATTTTCCCCTTCCTGTCGTTTTACACAACTGACAATGCCTAGGCAGGTGCATTCCCACTGTGTTGAGTGAAAGAATAGCTGTGCTCCTGCAGACGCTTATTAATGCAGCGTCCTGTCTGCCCATTCAGTTGTTAGTCTGCGCTGGTCCCGTCCACTTTTTTCTTCTCGTCTCCTGTATCTAGGCGTAGTGCTATGTTTTCCATCAACAGTGCCACGCCTAGCGACAAAGCCAAACTGGCGACTTGAAAAAACGACACATTTTCCTACAAATATTATCATGCATTCTCATCAGAATTACTCAATTTGTGACAGGGTATGTAGTACAAAAAAGTAGGTTGTCAATGCTGTCTTTTGGTCCGCCTTTAATAGCGGCTTTACAAATGCCATTTTTAAAGTCTGATTGAACAGAGACGGTCTCTAAAAATCTTTTAAGCATGAAAAGCAGAATCTCCGACAAAGCCCCCAGATTTCATTGCGACAAAGACACAGAATTACCATCAATACATGCTGGTTTCCGCCTCTTAAGACCAACGCTTGTTCTAGCAGGCCGGTCTAATGTTAAAGCCGGAAGGAAGGCGGACGCAGGTGTAGCTTTCCTTAATCTGCAGCTACATTTCGGCGCCGGAGATAGCCCTCCACACACACGTGCGAATTGCTGATTAAAAGCATCAGCTTTATACGCAGGCTCACCACTAGAACCGTCTGTAGGTTTTACATCGCCGCTATCTTTATGACGAAGGTGATTTATCATTCTCCACGTCCGGACCGGGTTTCTAGCAGATGACTGACACTATTGTAAACATCGTCGTTATCGGTCTCGTATATTGGCAACAACGTTATTCCTATTGATGGACCCCTAGCAAACCCAGCCCCGGGCACCAGCACCAGTAACCGTTAGGCAAGTAAAATTCATAGGGGTGTGCGAATAGTAAAATTTCATCTAGAATCGAATTCGAATCGAATAGCGCCGAATAGTGGCCAAAAATGTCGAATATCAAATCGAATATCGAATACCAAAGATTTTGTTGAAAGTTGAAAGAAAGAACAAAGAAATGCAATCTGCTCATGTCCTCGAGCACATAACGGGGTGAGTGACTGTCACCGAAAGACTACAAATTGTCATGCAGAAACACAAGCTGTTCCGCACGACCTGGCTTCAGACTTTCTCGCCGTGATGTTACGGTTTCCAGCAGTTGAAAACATGTATGTGCTCGCTGGGCGCCTCAATAGCAGGGATGGGAAGGTATCGCAAAGAAAGTTTGGTGATACCTGGATAAAGTGCAGCTCTATGCGCTTTTCCACTATTTCAAAGGATCATCCTTTCTTGGGGTCAGGAGCTCATTCAAAAATTTTTGAACCTTTTGGCTATAAGGTCTCAGCTGAATACTGGTTATTTTCGACAGTCGGTTCGACAGTCTTCCAGACTGTTCTCTGGCCTTTTCTACTATAGAGCCATGACGTGTGGAAATGGCATAGTCTCTTTTAAAATAAACATGCGCT
>JALIZH010017025.1:0-63263 GCA_030522465.1 Rhipicephalus appendiculatus | reverse complement strand
CAGTTCGCCATTAAGGGACCGATTGTGAATGTGCCCATCAACGTAGACACAACAGTGCAAATGCTTCCTCGAGATGTCGAACAGGATATAGCTTTGTGCGTACATATAAAGCGTCGCTTGATATATAAAAGTGTATACATTCGTGGCATGGTCAAAAAAGAAGAGTTACTACCCTGGCTCGTGTTTCTCGAACAGTCTACCCTATACCGATACTATGGCATCACAATCAGTCGAGAGAAGATGGACAAAGTGTGCGACAACATGGGAGAGCCAAGCGACGATAACTGCGAACGTGTAGACTGCCCAGATGATCAGCACGATCCCATGGAGGCATCATTGGCCATGTTACTTGGTCAACAGACACTTGTAATCGACGACAACAGTGTCCTCGTTATGGCGCCAGGGGAAGGTGTGAAGCCAATGAACATTGCGTATGATGAGCATGCGGAGGAGCTGTCGTTCCCTCAAATATATCTCGGTGAGCCTCGGAAAATCAATCCAGCCAGCAAGCCTAGTGTGTACACCATGGCATTGAGCGAATGTCGGAGAACTGACCGAAGAGGTGCGGCAGCTTACCACGTGCTTTATATGGCAGCCAAAGTTATGCGCACACGAGTTGCATCGTCGGCGAACGTCTTCTTCAGGAACACGTCTGGTATGGGCGTCGTCACCAAGGCGCACCTGGAGGACCGACAATTCGTCGAGAGCGCAGTGGAACATGACATGGCGTTCATGCACGGTGTCCCAAACACGGTACAGTACTGGCATCGCCGCAAGCAGGACGTGTTCGCAATGATCCGCCAGCTCGGTAAGCCAACAGCGTTCCTTACTCTGTCAGCCTCGGAAATACACTGGGACGGATTGATGAATCTATTGCAACGCTTGCACATTGATCCGGACCATCCTCAAGTGCCAATCGAGCAGCTAAAGCTTTATGAAAAGTCTATGCTTGTGAGTGATGATCCGGTGGTGTGCTCAGTGTACTTCGACCATATCGTGCGAGTGATCATGCAGATTCTGCAACATAAGACGGTTTCCCCGTTCGCCCCCTATGTGGTCAAGGAGTATTTCAAACGCATTGAGTTTCAGCACCGAGGAAGTGTTCATGCTCATCTACTACTCTGGCTCGACAATGCACCCAATGAGGGCATTGGTCCCAAAATGCCCCAAACTATCCGCATGGCTGAACATTTGATTTCCTTGGACGCTGAGAGCCTCCGAAGACCTCGCTGCCAGACACACCAGCATACACACAAGTGTTTCAAAAATGGCCGAACAAAATGTCGATTCAACGCTCCTTTCTGGCCGATGGACCAAACCCGCATCATCATGCCACTTTCGCCTGCCCACACTGAAGAAGAAAAGAGATCACAAATGAAACTAAAAGAAAAGTACACCAACATTCACGCTGTTCTTGAAACAACAGTGTACGTTTCGATGGAGCATTTGCGTCAACACAATGGCATTGCAGATCACGACGAGTACATCACAATCGTACGCGCTGGCGTTTCTCGCCCGACTCTGATTCTGATGCTTAAACGGGATTGTGATCAAATTTACTTCAACAATTTCAACCCCTGGATAGCCTCGGTGCTGGACTCGAACATGGACCTACAAATCGTCCTAGACGTGTACGCTTGTGCGTCATACGTGGTCGAGTATGTGAACAAGGCAAACCGGGGTATGTCAAACCTGCACAAGGAGTTGCGGACAGTCGTGGACGAATCTCCAGAGTCGAGCTTAACTTACGCACAAGCTATCCGACAACTTAGTGTAAAGATGCTGAAAGCAGTCGAGATGTCGGCACAAGAGGCGGCCTGGTATGTCCTCGGCCTTGGCATGTCACACACAAGTCGCGTCGTAGTCACAGCCAACACCGCATGGCCGGAGCAGCGAGTGCGCATCCGAAAAAGTCGGGAATTGATGGATCGTGAAGGGTTACATGACACCAGTACGGACGTGTGGTGCAAGACAACGATTCAGAAGTATGAAGACCGTACGGAAGATCAAGCTGCGCTAACGTACGCCGAACACCTCACGTCATTCAACAACGGCCGACGGAGAGCGCAGCCTGCGGTTCTTCGTTACCACGCCTACCCACCATCAGACGTACTCAGCTACAAGCGCGAGCACGTGCTCCTCTTTCACCCTTTTCGCCGCGAGGTAGATATCCTGGACAACAACAACTTCGTCGAAATTTTCCACAATTGCGTGTCGGAAATACTGGCTGTGAAAGCTCGGTTCAGCAGTACAGGCATTGATCTTGCAGAAATGGAACAGATGTGTAACAGCATCATTAATGAAGAAGCTGCTCACCGAGAGGTTTCAGACATACAGGCAGAGGCCGAACACACAATGATGGACCGACTTGTGGACTTAAATGATGACTCTGACATCCTCGGAGAGCCCGGACAACAAAGAGACATGCAGCAGGCTCAGAGCGACAGTACTCACGCTGCTACTGCAAAATGTCCGGCCGTCCAAATGCGCACTGACGTCATGCCCACCGACGTCTACTTGCAGCGTATGAGAATGATGAATGCAGGCCAATTCGACATCGTGCGAGAAGTCATTCATCGCCTTACCACGCCCGACTCAAAACCCTTGCAAGTCTTCCTTACTGGAGCTGCCGGCTGTGGCAAGACTTTCGTTTTACGCACCATCATGGATGTTTATAATCGCTACTACTCAAGTGAAAACAGAGATGTCAGCATCAACTCCTACGTTGCCTGTGCTACCACCGGAAAAGCAGCTGTTGCGATTGGTGGGGTTACCGCGCACGCCGCCTTCAAGCTGGTCATATCCGGCAAGAATCCGGACAGGGGTCTCAGCTCGAGTGACGCCAATTCCTTTCGCTGCGTCTTCAGAGACGTTAAGTGTATTATCATCGATGAGATTAGCATGATGTCGGCGGACACGCTCGTGCTGATTGATCAGCGACTTCGCACCATCTCTCTGAAATATACAGAACCCTTCGGTGGATTCGACGTCATCATGCGCGGTGATCTGAGGCAGCTTCCACCAGTCAGGGCAGCTGAGGTGTACAGGCGCTCTAGATTGCACCAAAGTATTTTCGACACGGAAAGTATGCCATGGCACAATCTCTCATACTTCCAACTCGAGCATGTCGTGCGCCAGAGTGACGAGCGGTTTGCCGCCATACTGACCAAAATTGGAGACGGCCGGGGACTTGCTCCGGACGAAGTGTCTCTTCTGGAAAGCCGCTTCGTAACCACCGAGGAGGCCGCTAAGAAGTGTCCATGTGCAGTGCGCCTCTTCTACACAAACAAAGATGCCGAAGCCTACAACATCGCGACCGCCGAGGCCTGCAACCAATACGCTCTAAACTGCCCAGCTGTGGACACTATTTGTGGTCACAGGTCTCACGAAGAGTATGTGCAAGCAACCTCCATTCTCGCCACCAAAATAGACATGGCCAACTTGCACCACAACATACTGCTGTGCCTGGGTAAGCCCTACATGGTTATACGAAACATCGATGTGTCCGACAGTCTCGTCAATGGCAGTGTGGGGATACTGAGGCACATTCAAAGGGACACCGACAACAAGCCGCTACGCTTATGGATCGAGTTTCCCACCGGTGTGGGTGCAGCGGCCCTGCTAAAGGGACGACGTTACCGGGCAAGCCATCCGAACATCCACGTTAACTGGGTTCCCATCAAACTCATTACCATCGGGTGCCACTTAAAGGGAAAGGGGCTGGGCCACGTAACCGTCAGGCGCAAGCAGTTTTCCGTAGTCCAGGCGAGCGCAATCACCATTCATAAGTCCCAAGGAGGCACTTACGACGAGGTTGTTGTCGATTACTCGAAGTCGCAGAACCAAAAGCTCGTGTACGTAGCTCTCGGCAGGGTTACCACCATCGATGGCCTATATCTAACGAACAAATACAATGACCATCGCTTCTACCACGTCAGGGACAACCCTGATCGCTCCCTTGCCGATGAATTCAGGAGACTTAGCCGGCATCGCCTCAGACCATCAGCGCCGAGTGCATCGATATGTTAGCCGCAAACTTCATCACGGTAGCCTGCGTCAACGTGCGCTCATGGGTGCGCACTATGCAGACGTCGCCAATGACTTCGTTTTAACGCATGCTACCGTACTCTGCTTCACTGAAACCTGGATGGATCCCAACTATCCATGCGAGGTGGATGGTTATCGCTGCATCAGCGCGGCGAAACGCTCCGACAACCGTGCTGCTGGTGTGGCCATATACGTCAAACGGGAGGTGCAGGCGGAGGCCGTCTTTCTGGTACAAGAGGTGTACGGGTACGGAGAAGTTTGTGCCGTGCGACTAGGCAGTACGGTAATTGTCTGCGTATACATCGCGCCCGGAACATGCATGACGGCAGCTGCCGACCTTGTCGTGAGAGAGCTGCAGCCCTGCATAAGGACCGAGGCGTTAGTAGTCGTCGGAGATTTCAACCAAAACGTTCGGATTTGCAGAAATTTTCCGGACCTCCTAAGAACGCGGGCAGGTTTGGACATGGCAACTCCACCAAATGCCATTTCAACAAACCGCAACACTTGCATAGATCTGGCATTTCATTCTCACAACACCATTACAGAAGTTAAGTACTGCAGTTGCCACTTCACAGATCACAAAGCGATGCTTGTTGCGCTTGACCGGAACGGGTCTCCAGAAAAAGAAGTCGAAGAGTCACCCGATAAAATAACGCAACGAGGACGACAGTGATTGCCCATTTACGAATAGAGGTGCCATGCCTTGCTGCAGTCCATAATACATGGCCATGTGAGTGTATCAGTGCACTATATTTTCATGAAGATACTGTACAAGCCACATTAAAACTTCCTTTTGGTACGTCACGGATCGACAAACAGCTCCAGAAATTCTCCGTTACTTTGACTTAATTCAGTGAAAGTATCGATACAGTGCGTATGTGCAGTGTGCATGTGTGTGTGTGTGTGTGTGTTTGTGTGTGTGCGTCAAGGAATACAGCCATATGCGAAATTTTCACTGACACAAGCCACCTTCAACTTTATCTATTACGTTGTACTAATCCACAATTTCAAAATTCTCGAGTAACAGCACACAAAAAAAAAAATTCACGCCACATCCACGAAGTAAATGTTGATGAGTGGGCGAAGCTCGATCGTTTTCATCCATGGCAGAAAGAGAATGTGTGGTCTGGAACGCGCTTATACTTCCTGGTCATCAGCGTCACCGTCATAGTTATCACGTGTAGTGGGTACATTCCACTATACTGCGTCATCGTCATCTTTATCACGTGGAGTGGGTACATTCCACTATACGTGGCTATCTACCTACCTACTACCTACCTACTACTATCTATCTACCTACTACTACAACTACAGAGGAGGGACAGACCCACAACTTTAGGAGCTTCACCCCTAAAACAGTATCCACTAAGTGACTGAAGTACGCACTAGGGACAGGATATCGCTATCGCGTTGCACTCTTAAAGGCGAAGCTTAAGCGTCCCCCCAATTTTTTTTTTCATTATTTATTCTCGGTAAAACACCCCCCCCCCTCCCCCCCCACCATTCGAAATTCAGGGGGGGGGGGGGGTCTAGGGCACCCCTCCTGGTTACGGGCCTGATACGGCAGTGTCTACGGAGAACGAAAGCCAAGCTTAGCAACGCAAGAATTAATAATAATATCTGGAGTTCAACCTCCCAAAACCACGATATGATTATGAGGAACGCCGTAGTGGAGGGCTCCGGAAATTTCGACAATCTGGTGTTCTTTAACGTCCACTGGCATCGCAGTACAGTACACGGGCCTCTACCATTTCGCCTCCATCGAAATGCGACCGCCGCAGCCGGGATCGAACCCGCGACCTTCGGGTCGAGCACCCTATATATCCGCAACACCACCGCGGAGGACAGCAACACAAGAATTAGCTGAGACAGGGTGTCATCATAAAGAAAGACATCACAGTGAAATTTTAAATAGTTCTATGTTTTTTGATTCTATGCTAAGTCGTTGAACAAGGAGCGCGGCCCTAAGAGAGAAGAGCTACTGTGAAACACCTGAAAGCTGAAGCGATGTAATTGAGCAGCTTTCTTGACAGGTTGGGTTATTATTTGATAATTTCTGGGTTTCTACTAGAGAAACCGCAATATTATTCACTCGATAAGTCTGTGCCTCTTTGGGAAGCTATTTTTTCCTTAATAAAAAGAGCAGGTGGTCTGCAAAAATGTATAATTAAAAATAAAGTTCAGAATTATGTTTGTCGTGTCGGCGTCGTTTCTTGTCATGCGCGATAAGTCACAAAAGTAGAAGCATGGTCCCTCAATACTTTTACTGGTCACGAAACTTCTCCGTCACTCTATGAGAGAGCTTTGTGTGCTGCCAACATTGACCGCGGCAGGGCGCCACCAGTGTTAAGGGGACGCTTGTCAGGACTAGCTAGGCGACATTCTAGCGTGGTCGGTGTGGTGTTGAGGTGTCTTGGCTCTGTTCGTGTCCTGTTTTATCACGAGTATGTGGTGCTGTCCGTGCCTGTTACCGTTTTCGAATACGACGCGAATTGTTAGCCGCAGCTTGACAAACGATTCCGAAGACATATTGTGTGCCGCACCGTCGCTCCGGCTAAGGAGGCACTCGTCGAGGCCAGCGAGGCGACGGCATGGTGTGTTGCCTCTGCTGGCGTCGCGTTTTATCGCGAATGTACGATGCTGTCTGTGCCTGTTACTGTTTTTAAACGTGACGAATAGTTAGCGGCAGCTTGACAAACAATGCCGAAGACATGCTGTGTGTCGCACTGTCGCTCCGGCTACAGGGGAACTGTTAAAAAAGTGTCGTTCGAGTTTCCCAGTGACCCCGAAAGCCGGGAGAAGTGGAAATGGGTGATACCACTTCAAGAAACAGCCTACAGGTACATTCTCGTTTAGCTCACCGAACATTCGCGTATGCGAAAGATATTTCGATAAGGAGGGCATCATTCGTGAAGACGAGTGCGTTATACAACGCATTATTGTTAGATTTCCGCGTAAAAGAGCTAAGCTGAGGGCAGACGCGCACTGTAAGATAAAAAAGAGTCAAAAGAGGATTACGAAGCCATGATTCTCTTCGGGTATTCACTTGACCCCTTTTGAATGGTAGATGCAGAGAAAGAGAGTTGGCAATTCGAGAGGAGTTACAGAACTCTCGTGAAGCGCGTTTCGATTGGCTTCCGTTATGAAGACGCCGCCGTATACGCCATACATGTCGCGCGGTGGCCGTTCGGCGCCGTTGCGGTGGGCACACACTCTCGCACTGGCGCCAGGGAGCCAGCGCGCCAGGCCAGCAACGCGCATCTGCCCTTTCCGCCTGCTCTCTCTTCTCATCTGCCTTTTGGAATGCGTTGCGCTGGTCGCGCGTCTTGTAGTTTTGAGCATTTTGAGTTCGAGCGAACATGCGTATTTGCAGTGGCGGTCACACCATGCTCTGTGCTCGAAGTGACGCTTGTAGTGAGGAATTCGCAATGCCCACGAACTATAGGTGGCGTGCTGTACGATTCAAGATGACGCCCGATGAAGGGTCAATCCGTTTGTTGGCATAGGAACAGATAGGACGTGCGTACGTACGGCCCGTGCCACTTTCACCGGATGAAGTAATGAGCTGCACTGAAATGGATATGAGACCTAAATGCTTTCTCAAACCATGGAAGCTCGCCACGTAATTATTTGCCGCGTTGTGAAAGGTTACATTTCAGCTCAGTTACCGTGCATAAGCGATGCTGTGCGAAATCCTTGTGCGTGCTGCAGAAAACTTCATGAACTAGAATTGACGTATGACCTGAACGGCACTCCGAGATACTGTGTACCGAGCCTGCCTGACGGATTTGCCGCAGTACTAGGCCGCTAGCGAGTAGCGTCATCGCTGCTGCACGGGACCGAATGTTTAACGTGGCGATGGTTTGCAAATATATATATACTCCATCGTCATTACTTGTGCAGTCAGGAACGCGGAGTTGCTTCTTCAAAGGAACACAAGCATTTAACATCCTATTTAGTAGCGCTTGTATCACAGCCATGCTCAGATTCAAGCCGTGCGCAATTCACTGCACTCGGATGCCGCAGGTTCGATCAGCACGATCGAAACATGAATATCGAAAAAGAACACGCACGTATGCTTTTTCGCAACGACGGAATTCTTCGACGTTGCGAAAATGCGTCGAACATCTATGCCGATCGGAAGGTACCGGTGAAGTACAGGAGAAGTGAGCCGATAGGCGTGGATTGTGGCCGTGACTGCACGTTTCATCACTCTGACCATTTCGCTTCCCTGTTCCGAACTCGAGCGCTTTGGCGGCATGCTGCGCTCGATAATATTCACAATAATTTCGCTACGTGCAATGGACAAAAAAAGTATGTTTTTATTTTGATCTCGCTGAAGGATACTATACACTAAATACAATCAAAGTGACTTACGAGCGTGAAAAAACATTAGCGCACGAGGGGTCGTGAAGTGCAACTCGCTCCTCGTGAGTTAGCAGCTGATCGTTCATCGTCGCTGTCACACTCCTTCTCATACACACACACGCTTTCACAGCCTTCTTCGTCCAGTGTAAAATCCTCGTCGTCAAGGTGGCTCCTCTTAACATCATTGCTGAAAGCAATCTGAAGAATTTCCTCCGCCGAACGACTTCGATTAGTCCTCGTCATCCTCGTCACAACGTTATCTGGGCGCGCTTTTTTTCTAGCTCGCGCGACTTCCCGCCTACAATGTTATAAATTCATGCACCACAAGAGCACTGACGAATGCTATATGCAAGTAAAACAAGGTGAGTTTCAACTGAGACGGTCAGACGACAGCGTTTAACTAACCTACGTGGCTACAAAAAACCTCGCGAAGCTGACATTTGTACGCATTTGGGCTGGTTGGTTCATGATTTGCAGTAGAAAACAGCGCTACAAGACAAGACGAAGAAAGGACACAAGCCACAGCGCCGTGGTTTGTGTCCTTTCTTCGTCCCGTCTTGTAGCGCTGTTTTCTACTGACATTTGTACGATGTGGGTGATCGTTGAACGCGCGAGTTGGCACGTATTTTCACGAAAACTTCGCGTCTCGCAAGAACGAGTCAGATTTATCGTGTCACGGAGGGCCCGGTTTGTTCACTGAAGCAGGAAACATGCAAACTCGTAGTGTTTCTTTCCTGCTAACACAGCCGAACAAGTGCGCGACTGCGTAGGGCTGCCATGGTGTCGTCTACTGATCATCCATGAGAGGGCGCTCCTAAATTCCGCTAGGGTCGCGACAGTCTATGGGCATTGCGAATATTCTTGAAGTTGCGGACACGGACTACATGCGCCTCTTAACGGTGAGTGTACTTCTTTCGTAGGAACTAATTACACAGCTTAAGCTGGGCGTCTGCAGCAGCTCTGCGGAAGTAGGCTGCCAGCTATATCCAACAGTAGCCTGCGTCCGCGATGCTGTTGCAGGATGTTCAATTAAAACAGTCACGTAACGAGTTGAGACCGCTATGCGCGTTGTTTTGTAAGTGATTGCATGGCTCATAAAATGAGTGATGCAATCACTTATCAAGGGCGATTACTTGCTGATCGCACATTGTGTCTGAACTGCTGAAAGTGCGTGATATGGTTTTGAGATGTGCTTTAGCCAACGTCATAATAACATTTACATCGATACTCGAGTGTGCAGCGGGCTCCCACGCGTGGAAACGTGAAAAAAAAAAGACTGTGTACAGAGACGCACTGCATATAATGACGTTCGGCTTTACTACAGAATCGAGTGAATATACGTGACAGAGGGAGCTATGTGTGGTAATTCTAACATATGCCAGCTCTCATGTGGCGTCCGTGCGCGTTGCTGTCGTTCGGGCGCTCGTACAACTGAGTATTTAAGAATGGGTTACGTTTGTAAAAGACGCTGTCAGTAACCACTCACGGCGTGCCCCTGACTGCCGGAGGATGCGCTTGGTTGTGGCAATATGCCGGCGCAAAGCCGGGCTTATTCTGGAAGCACTTGTTGAAGCGATTTATCAGAAAAGAAGGGCTTTCATTCGTGCATAACCAGTGCCTATCGCGAAACGCGGTTCCCGCCTTCTGTTACGTGAAAATTTGTTTTCGTTACGAAATTATTCAAAACGAAACACTCGTGTCAGATGTGTGTACAGTAACGGTGTGTTGAACAAAGGGTGGTTTAAATAGAACTAATCAGTCTGTGTGTTTGTGGGTTGGTTATTCCCAGAATACCGGATCGCTTCTCCAGCCTCTTTACTCCTTTTGACAGCCACACTCAGGGCAACGAAGGTGTCGCTATGGTCTGGCGCTTCACCACTAGTGATAGGAAAATCAACTGCGGCGTTCGTAATGTCAACGAGGCACTCGGCCCTACATTTCCTTTGGTTGGACAGGACGACGTAGGAAAAGAGGTGAGTGGCACTCACGCAAAGGAGCCTAAAACAATTGCCTTTGTTGTTTAAAAAAAAGAAAGCCAACATCATCTTGTGCTGCAAGTTTGTCACCAAGTGACATCTTAGAAAAGCTACTATATGAAAGTTGTTTTACACGATAATGGCAAAAAACACGGTTCCTTACCATTCCTCTTTGCATTTGTTGTTTTGTTGTGAGCCTTCATTATGTATGTGTATATCACTTATTGTGTAGTTATTGCAAACTCTTACTATGATTCCGTTTTCTCATTATGATATCACGTTCTTCTTTTCAGGTACCATTTTTCATGGCTGCTCACGCTGAAGAGGAGCGACAACATAGCAAGTCACAAGTCTGACTCCTCCAGCCTTCATGACTTTTTGATTCTTAATCATAAGGAATAGATATGGAAACATGATACCGATATCTGCTGTTTATTTTGCACGATATGACACTATGCACGTCACAGTCACACATTTTGGTTGGTTATACTCATACAAGCATGTAAATGAAGAATACCTCAACTGCTTCAACTGGAAATGGTGTTTTTGAGGAGTTTTATTAAAATAATGCTAAAATTGAACTATCCTTTTCTTGCAGTCGCTGGGCACAACGGCAAGTATTGATGGAGTTGCGCAAAATGAATACTTCACTATTTCCAGCAGTATTCGCGCAGAAGTAGAGCATGGGTCAATTTAGTAGCTTAAAATAGCCGTAGAGTCGCTTGACGCTTCGGTGGGTGTCAATGGACCCGCGTAGGAGCGTCACTGGCAAGAGTCGTCCGACTCCCTGAGAAGTGGTAGTGTGATCCTTCGCATAAGAGTCCTCCCGCTCTTCTTAAGAGGGTCCGGGGACTCTCCTGAGCGCGCCGACTCTGACCCACCAAGAGAGTCACCGTATCTCTTCAAAGAGAGTCGTATATGTGGCAAGTCAGAACTCTCCGAAACGAGTCAGGCATACTCTTTTTTTTTCTTAGAGTGCAATTCCTGGATTATCTGGTGGCTTCTCGGCTTACTTGTCGAAAGTGTCGGCACCTCGGCAGTTGCCACACAGGCAGCCGGTCAACCGTCCTCGGGAGCTATCAGATGATTTCAGTAAGGTAAATCATGGACATGGACGGCTCCGACGCATTGGATGCAGTAATAAATGACGATAAATGTTCAGTTTTACACGGCTTGCTCTTCTGTGCATATCCTCGAGATTCTATCTGCGTTGAACTTGAACATTACTATATATTTTTAATACTGTGATAGTTGTTTATGCTGTTAAATTCTTCACTGTTTCTGATGTATTTTGTGAGCTTGTAATCATGCATATTTATTGAAAATAAAATGCTTATAGCTTGCATTGAGTTGTTATGAAAATATAAACTATCTGAAGCCTAACGGTTTTTATTAAGGTGCTAAAAGATTTCAATAGTCACTAGATCAATCAGTCGCACAAAACCCTTGTTTGACTTTCGTCCAAATGAAAGGTGTTGTAGAGCATGGCTAGAAAACTACATGAAACAATCCGCTTCGCAGCGGGTGTAGCCATATGCAGCTTTCGCTGTAAAAACACATGTAACTCTTCAACGTGCCTGTAAACCTAAATTCACGAGTTTTTTGCACTTCGTCTCCTTCGAAATGCGAGCGCTGTGAGGCATGTTTAGCAGCACACCTTAGCTATTAAGCCACTGAGGTGGTAACAGAGCAATATCAGGGTTTTCGCTTGTGTGCAGGTATTGTTACGATTTTGTGATATTCCCTTCATAGTTTTGTACATGCACTCTGCCTGAGATAGAGAACCCAGCGACGTGCGGACAATCTGGAGTTTTTTTTCGACTAACGCGGTATTTGCTACGCCGAGCGTCGGTGGCACACGGCTATGTACCCAAAAGTAACTTTTAACTCAGTCATATATATTGTGAAGAGTTCTGGCTAAGTATTTTTTCAAAGCGTGGATACATCATCATGAAAAAGCATCATCGTGCAAGCGGCGCGCGTCAGTACGTATCTCGGCGAAGAGGCGTGATGCACGCCCGCCGCCGGTATACGTACAGTTCCGTACTGGCACAGTTCATCCCGGTTCTTCCGCTTACATCAACTACAGCTTCGAAGAAAAATAAAAAAAAATGCCCCCCACCTCCCCGAAGGGGAATGGTGAGGAAATGCGAATGCATTTCGCGCGCGCTTCACTCCATTTATATATGGTTGTTGTGGTTCGAAGAAGGAAAAGGTGCCTAATTTCTGCAGCCCGGTCGGGAGCACGGCGCAGCGCCTGTTTTTTTTGTGGTTTTTTTTGTGGTATTTTTCTTTTTTTTTCTTTTTTTTTCTTTCTTATTTTTTTTTTCAATTTTTTTTCGTTTTTTCTTTTTTGATTTTTTGTTAATTTTTTTTCATATATAGCTCCGCCGAGCTCCCGCGATGCGAGCGCCCTCACGCACTTGAAATGCATTCGCATTTAAAACTGGGGATGCGTAAAGCACGCAGCGATGTAGCGGTGTTTCCTACTGGAACATGCCAATTGCTGCTAATGTGCAATGAGAGACAGAAGACTCCGACTGGACACAGAGACTCGCAGTCCGCTTTTAGTTAACGCGCACGCTGCGAATTATTATTGTTCAACAACGCACAGGAGAAATCTCCCACCGGCACCATCTTGGAGGTCAAGATCCATTGCCATATATACGGGGTGGCCAGTGAACGGTTGTGCAGCGCGAGCAGTCGGTTTTTTTCAACCAAGAAACTCGCTAGCAGACGCTGCGTGTGTCGGCGTCGCAAGGCGAGAGAGGGGGGGGTAGAGTAGGAGAGGAGAGAGAGGGGGTCGCGCATGCGCAGTGGGAGTGTGGACGCTGCGGGCAGAGATGCCTAGAGAAGAGAGGGGGGGAGCGTAGGAGAGGAGAGAGAGGTGGGACGTGCATGCGCAATGGGGAGTGTGGACGCCGCGGGCAGGGACGCCTAGAGGAGAGAGGGGGGAGCGTAGCAGGGGAGAGAGGAGGGGAGGCGCATGCGCAGTGAGGGGTGTGGTTGCCGCGGGGAGGGATGCCTAGAGGAGAGAGAGGGAGAGAGGAGGTTTTTTATTTTTATTTTTTTAAAGGGTTTGCGCATGCGCAGTAAGGGTGGCCACGCCGCCCGCCACCACCACCGGATTAAGCTTCGCCATAAGATGCTTCACATCTAACACCTGCCGGCGCTTACCTCCTCAACCTATCCTCCTCCTCCGCGGACAACGCCGGACAACGCTGGACAACGCCGGACAACGCCGGATGCCTGACATAGCCCGACTATGAAATGCATTCGCATTTAAAAAGCGTCAAAAAGACATGGCCTAACAATGTTTGCTAAATTGGTGTGCAGCGTGGGGCTGCACGCCGATTTCGCCACGATCAAAAGGTTTGAAGCACTGCCGCAGCCGAACAGACATTTATAGCCGCTGCACGCGGGTACGCTGACTAGGATGGGAGAGAATATTAAACCCCACTGAAATATGTCGGTGAAGAGCGAGTCTCCGGCACGGAAACTTCGTAACGCGCCAGAAACACGCCGTTCAAGCGGCTGCGATGAAAGCCCCCTTGGTTGCAGTGGCGTCCCTGGCGGGAGGTTCTGTCCCTATACCAAACTTGGCCCGAAGTTTCGTGACCAGTAGAAAGTATTGAGGGACCATGGTAGAAGCAACACACAGTTATTCCTAACAGCACAGAGACGGGACACTAGTCTCTTCTGTGTTCCGTTTCTGCGCTGTTTGGAAACTATGTGCACGTACCAACAAGCCCGCTTAGCCACCATTTTAAAAGCAACACGCAGACGCATTCGCTTCAACCCGACTGTTTAGCATATGCGAAGCAATATAAAAGATATATAAAACAGGCGTAACCAAACACAGGCACTCATATGCATTAAATATAGATATTTAAGCTCCATGAGTTAATGCGTTAAAATTTATCCAATACCATTTTAAGGTAGGTCACTACTTAATAATAATTCTGAATTTAAAAAAAAATGTCACAGTTTCACCGCAAGGGTGAAGCAATGAATGCGATAGCAACAAATTGTAATGTTATACGAAGTGAGGCTGGCAGCTAAGTCTTTTGGATCCGATCTCAGGCAACTCTAGAAAATGCTTCTTTAAGAGAATGCGGCCGCTGCAGGGACTCACCACATTCTCTTCGCATTGAGAGCGCAGCACGTAGACGGGTATACCGGCCCCCCTCTGTCGGCCGCCGAGAAGGGGGAGATAACGCGCGCGCCCGCGACGACCGCGGTCGTAAAATCGAAGGTCGCTCGAGGAACCCCCCCCCCCGCGTCTTTTCACGCTCGCGAACGACGGGCGGGGCCGGTTGAACAGTTGGGGGGATCTTATCGCATGCGCCTCGGAGTGACAGAGATGCCGGCTCGTTTGATCGCCGCTTCAGCCGCGTTCACCGCTCCCGCTCGCCCGCTATTACCCGCTGGTAGAACATACGATACGCAGGGGGTTCTTATCAATTTGGACTTCATAAGCGACATGACGGCGACGGCGACGGCAACGGCAAGAACCCGTCGAGACTGTCCATATAATTGCTATCGCAATAAAAATAAAAAAAGGCTCGACTGGTGATAACGACAGCACTAAATTGTGACCAGGTGCGTTTTATTGTATAGGCTTTTTATAGCGAGAAAACTGCAGCTGCCTATGCAAAAGGGCTAGATTTCGTCATTCGGTGGCATCACAATAGTTATTAATCAATTAGACAGCCGCACCTCCACGACGGTAACTAGGAACGACACAAAATTCTGCCACGCAACCCGCTCCCAGAAGTATCGCCGCGGCGAGCGTAGCGCTCGTGTGACAAGCAGCGCCCGCTGGTGGCGTGTGGAGCGATCATCGCAAAAAAATGCCCCCCACCTCCCCGAAGGGAATGGTGAGGAAATGCGAATGCATTTCGCGCGCGCTTCACTCCATTTATATATGGTTGTTGTGGTTCGAAGAAGAAAAAAGATGCCTAATTCCTGCAGCCCGGTCGGGAGCACGGCGCAGCGCCTGTTTTTTTTTGTAGTTTTTTTCTTTTTTTTTCTTTTTTTTTTTCTTTTTTTATTTTTTTTTTTCAATTTTTTTCGTTTTTTTCTTTTTTGATTTTTTGTTAATTTTTTTTATATATAGCTCCGCCGAGCTCCCGCGATGCGAGCGCCCTCACGCACTTGAAATGCATTCGCATTTAAAACTGGGGATGCGTAAAGCACGCAGCGATGTAGCGGTGTTTCCTACTGGAACATGCCAATTGCTGCTAATGTGCAATGAGAGACAGAAGACTCCGACTGGACACAGAGACTCGCAGTCCGCTTTTAGTTAACGCGCACGCTGCGAATTATTATTGTTCAACAACGCACAGGAGAAATCTCCCACCGGCACCACCTTGGAGGTCAAGATCCATTGCCATATATACGGGGTGGCCAGTGAACGGTTGTGCAGCGCGAGCAGTCGGTTTTTTCAACCAAGAAACTCGCTAGCATACGCTGCGTGTGTCGGCGTCGCAAGGCGAGAGAGGGGGGGTAGAGTAGGAGAGGAGAGAGAGGGGGGTCGCGCATGCGCAGTGGGAGTGTGGACGCTGCGGGCAGAGATGCCCTAGAGAAGAGAGGGGGGGAGCGTAGGAGAGGAGAGAGAGGTGGGACGTGCATGCGCAATGGGAGTGTGGACGCCGCGGGCAGGGACGCCTAGAGGAGAGAGGGGGGGAGCGTAGCAGGGGGAGAGAGGAGGGGAGGCGCATGCGCAGTGAGGGGTGTGGTTGCCGCGGGGAGGGATGCCTAGAGGAGAGAGAGAGGGAGAGAGGAGGTTTTTTATTTTTATTTTTTTTAAAGGGTTTGCGCATGCGCAGTAAGGGTGGCCACGCCGCCCGCCACCACAACCGGATTAAGCTTCGCCATAAGATGCTTCACATCTAACACCTGCCGGCGCTTACCTCCTCAACCTATCCTCCTCCTCCGCGGACAACGCCGGACAACGCTGGACAACGCCGGACAACGCTGGACAACGCCGGACAACGCCGGATGCCTGACATAGCCCGACTATGAAATGCATTCGCATTTAAAAGGACCCTCTTTCCGGCGCTGCACGACACACTTCCCCTTCTAGTACACTGCACTTCAATGGCCGTTGTTGCTGCTGTGGCCTCGGCTACTTTCGCTCTTTTGTTAGAAAAGTCTCCGGCCACGCAGTAAAGGCGGGCAACGTTGAGCAAGTCAACTGCTATGTCAGAAGGCCCGTTTTCAGGCGGGAGATTTGGAGCGCGCTAACGCCGTGCCGACAACTAAAACGTGCTTTTATTTCAAAATAAGCATTTCCTTGGTACGAAAGTAGCATTACGAGGTTTCTTGACCGCCATTTCAGCAATCGACGTCGACTTAATCTTTCCCTTTAGTGTCCCATCAAAAAAAAAACCTGACGTCGCATCTTTTAGCTCACTGCAGGTCATGTGGGTGTAACCCTTTTTTCAATAACACAAATGAGAACCATTACATCACAGCTAAGAAACCACAAATTATGTCCCCTATGCTTTCTTTCGCTTAAAGGGACCGACAACCGATTTTTCTCGACCCGGTTTTTCACGGTGCGACAGAAAGCTCACCATTCGTAGTGTTTGAAGCTGCAGTAGTTAATCCCGAAAGCACGTATTTATTTTATAAGTGTGAAGAAGAAGAGGCGTCGCCGGTCAGCAGCATCGCCAACGCTCGGGTGCTGGGCTCGCTCGGCTCGCTCGCCGCGTGCTTCTGGTTGCTGCCATCTTGCTAGACGGTGCTACGGTCTGCCTCGCTGTGTTGCATTCGCAGTATCACCAAAGAAGATAATACTGCCAATGAACCTCTTCTCAATTGGTGGAGGGTGCTGAAGATACCCCGTCAACTGAACCTGGAGCTCCGAAGCCGAACACTCCCGCCCATCATGACAACCAACGAAGCGCAACCTGCTCTTCCGCCCAGTCCAGCAACGGCACCGGAGTTCCTTGCCTCAGGGACCCAAAGGTCTTCAGCGGTGCCGATGAGATGGACGTGGAAGACTGGTTTACCAACTACGAACTGGTGAGCGCTCATAACAAGTGGGATATGATGCCGACAAGCTGACTCATGTCATATTTTACCTCACTGACGATGCTGAAATGTGGTATCACAACCACAAAAGCAACATCCCGACATGGTCAGTCTTCAAGACATCTTTTTCTTAAGTGTTTGGCCGACCCGCTGTCCGCAAGTTCCGAACAGCGCTTGCGCACTCGAGCACAGCAAACATCAGAAACGTTCACAAGTTACATTGAAGACATCGTCGCTCTTTGTAAGCGTGTCAACACCGCCATGCCCGAGTCTGACAAGATACAGCACATCCTCAAAGAGGTTGATGATGGCGCGTTTCAGATGCTCCTGGCTAGAAATCCTGGCACCGTTGCGGAAGTCGTCACATTGTGTCAAAGCTACGACGAGCTGAGGAAGCAACGCGGCCTGACTCGGCCGTTCTCATCGCGCCCTGACTCGCTATCGAGTCTCGCTACCGTTCCCGAGCAATCGCCGACGCTTCAGGAGATCAAGGACTTCGTGCGCGAAGAAGTTGCTCGTCAACTTTCTATGGTCCCTTTCACACAGGAGCTGTCCTCTCGTCTGCCTTTTGCAACGCTTGACATCACTGCCAGCTGCAGCAATATTTTTGTCCATAATCCCCTTTCAGCACCGGTTACGTTGCTTGTCGGCGAATGTCTCGGTCGCGTGGAACACCTTGACTCTTCGTTATTTCTGGACGTGCCAGAATAATCGTGCCATACTGACTCGACTGAACTCGATGCCATTTGCACGCTGGACGGCGCGTCGAGTGACATATTCTCGAGTTCTATCGCCGACACCCTAACTGCTGAAGAACGTGCCGAGCTTCTCCGACTTCTCCAACAATTCACCAAATCATTCGATGTTTCTCAGCCGCACTTGGGTCGCACGTCGGAAGTCCGCCATTTCATTGACACCGGTTTGCACCAGCCTTTGCGTCAAAAACCGTACCGCGTCTCTGCTGCAGAACGTCGTGTCATCAACGACCAGGTCGAAGATATGCTACGCCGTGGTGTTATTCAACCATCCCACAGTCCTTGGGCATCTCCGGTCGTTCTAGTTCGCAAGAAGGACGGGTCTATTCGCTTTTGCGTCGACTATCGTCGGTTAAATAAGGTGACGCGGAAGGACGTCTATCCTCTGCCACGCATCGACGATGCCCTTGACAGAATTCTTCTCGTCCTTAGACTTACGTTCTGGCTACTGGCAGGTTCCGATGGCTGAAGCTGGTCGCCCAGAAAACGGCATTTATTACACCAGACGGAGTGTACGAATTTAACGTAATGCCGTTTGGGCTTTGCAACGCGCCTGCCACGTTTGAACGACTCATGGACAACACATTGCGTGGCCTCAAGTGGTCTGTGTGTTTATGTTACCTCGATGACATTGTCGTTTTCTCTCCCGATTTTCCTACCCACCTACATCGGCTTCGACAGTTTCTGACGTGTTTAAGCAACGCTGGACTGCAACTGAACCTCAAAAAGTGCCGCTTCGCTGCGCGGGAGGCTGACCATCTTAGGACACACAGTGTCCTAAGCACCGAGTTCTACCCGACCCCACGAAACTTCGTGCTGTCGCCGAGTTTCCGAAACCTGCTACGATCAAAGAACTTCGTAGTTTTGTCGGACTATGCTCCTACTTCCGGCGCTTCGTTCGAAATTTCGCCTCGATCATGTCGCCATTGACCAATCTCCTACGCGGCGACAAGGACCTCTCCTCCTGGTCCCCCCGAGTGCGACGTCGTGTTTGCTACTCTCCGTCGTCTCCTCATCTCCTCCCCATTCTTTGGCATTTTGACCCAACAGCTGCAACGGAAGTGCATACAGACGCAAGCGGGGTCGGTCTTGGTGCTGTCCTCGCCCAACGTAAGCCCGGCTACTCCGAATACGTCGTCGCCTATGCGAGTCGCACACTCACGAAAGCAGAGGCCAATTACAGCGTCACTGAAAAGGAGTGCTTGGCTCTAGTATGGGCGCTTAGCAAGTTCCACCCATATTTGTATGGTCGCCCGTTCGACCTGATAACGGATCACCACGCCCTGTGCTGGCTCGCCACGTTGAAGATCCCTCCGGCCGGCTAGCACGCTGGGCACTCCGAATCCAGGAGTATGATATTCGCATCATCTATCGCAGCGGCCGTAAGCACTCTGACGCAGACGCCTTGTCCCGTTCCCCTCTACCTGCAGACTCCACCTGCGGAACGAATTCCAAACTCTCGGTCTCAACTCTCGACTTTGACTCCATGGCTACTGAACAACGCCATGACCCGTGGATCGCGTCACTTTTCGACTATCTTTCCGGATCATCGACTACTGCAGCATCCCGATCACTCCGACGCCAAGCTGCTCATTTCGCCATTCGTGATAGGCTACTTCACCGCCGCAACTATGCTCCCGATGGCCGTAAATGGCTCTTGGTCATTCCCCACAGCTTAAGGTCACAAATATGTGCCTCGTTCCACGACGATCCGCAATGTGGCCATGCCGGAGTTTTCAAAACGTACGACCGTATTCGCCATCGCTACTACTGGTGCGGAATGTACAATTTCGTACGAAAATTTGTTCAGTGCTGCCCTGACTCTCAGCGTCGCAAATCGCCGCCTTTGCGCTCGTCTGGAGCCCTGCAACCACTTCCGTGCCCTGCCAAACCCTTCGATCGCGTTGGGATTGATCTCTACGGCCCACTTCCGATGACACCTGATGGCAATCGGTGGATCATAGTCGCTGTGGACCACTTAACACGCTACGCCGAGACTGCTGCCCTACCAAGTGGCACAGCGCGGGACGTAGCGTCCCTCGTCCTCCGCCACTTCATCCTTCGACATGGCGCGCCTTGAGAACTCCTCAGTGACCGAGGTCGATCCTTTCTCTCGAAAGTCGTCGAAGCTCTCCTTTCCGAATGCCACGTTGTTCATCGCAGGACCACGGCATACCACCCGCAAACTAACGGACTCACAGAACGCTTCAACCGCACACTCGGCGATATGCTCGCGATGTATGTGACATCTGATCATGACAACTGGGACCGCGTTCTTCCATTCATAACGTTCACATACAACACCGCGACACAGGCTACCACGGGATTCTCACCTTTCTTCCTCCTGTATGGACGCGACCCTTCGCACACCATCGACACTCTTCTTCCATACCGTCCTGACGCTTCCGAATGCCCACCTGTGTCCGAAGCTGCCCGACAAGAGGAAGAGTGCCGCCAACTCGCGCGCAGCTTTACGTCACAAGAGCAACAGCGCCAGAAGGACAACAGCGCCGACTCACGTCGAAGTCCCAGCTATTCTCCGGGATCTCTTGTATGGCTGGCTGTCTCTTACCAAACTTCTGGGCTTTCCTCAAAACTCGTCCCAAAGTACAAGGGTCCTTACCGCGGTTTGGAGCAAACCTCCCCTGTCAATTTTCTTATTCAGCCAGTTTCCCCATCTGACGACATGCGCCGACGTGGACGTGACCTCGTCCACGTGGCCCGTCTCAAGCCATACCATAGCCCTCTGCCGCCAGACTCTTAGGTCGCCAGGGATGGCTCTTCTTCGGCAGGGGGCGAATTGTGAGGAAGAAGAGGCGTCGCCGGTCAGCAGCATCGCCAACGCTCGGGTGCTGGGCTCGCTCGGCTCGCTCGCCGCGCGCTTCTGGTTGCTGCCATCTTGCTAGACGGTGCTACGGTCTGCCTCGCTGTGTTGCATTCGCAGTATCACCACAGAAGAAACATACTGCCAATAAACCTTTCTCATAAGCAGTATTTTTTCATCTGAAAGGCTCTAAACACGGACGTACCTTTCCTCCAGCAAAGCTCAGAATTGATAGCGATGCCGCTAGCCCTTCTCGCGATTTGTGAAAGCTGTCGTCGTTCTGCTTTCGCAGGAGTTCCTGTAATTATACTTAACCACCTTGTTTTTGAGCTTTTCAACTATTTTTGAAAATAACAAGCTGTTACAATGAGAATATGTGTCTTTTATACACATTACCTGTATTTGTACTGCGTTGTGTGCGCCTACGCCTGTGTCATGGACGCGCTGACCAGCATGGGATCATTACCTCACGCAAAGGCATCGCCACTTTAATGCATACTACTAACGCATGCCTATATGTATATATTTATTGAGTATTATCTTTTGATTAAAAAAACGAACAATACTCCAATACTAACAAAAAATCGTCGACCACGTACATCAGTCAACGGTCACGTGACCGGGTAAATCGGACCATTCATGTTTTTGCCGCCAGAGGCGCCAAATATCATCTTTCGGGACTTTCAGTGAGGAAATAAAAATATATTTTCACCTCTGACGAAAAAAAAACAGGGTTGGTTTGAGTCAATGTCACGGACAATCTTTCCATCAGCGGAGTCATTTCATTTCATGTTCTGGGCGCTTGTCGGTCCCTTTCATTGTCCGCCGGTTTCATTAGTTGTGCATAATACAGAAAACGAGCCCCTTGGGCAATTCCCCAACTTTCATACAGTCCCTACTTTGAAACACAAACGTCAAAGGGTTCGTGAGCTTGCAGAAGCGTCCTTCATAAAAAATCACGCCATATCCACGAAGTGAATGATGATGAGTGGGCGAAGCTCGATCGTTTTCATCCATGGCAGAAAGAGATTGTGTGGTCTGGAACGCGCTTATACTTCATGGTCATCAGCGTCATCATTATCACGTGTAGTGGGTACAATCCACTATACTGGAACGCGCTTATACTTCATCGTTATCACGTGCAGTGGGTACATTCCACTATACTGCGTCATCGTCATCTTTATCACGTGAAGTGGGTACATTCGACTACACGTGGCTGCCTTCCTACCTACTACTACTAGGACAACTACACAGGAGGGACAGACCCACACCCTAAGGAGCTTCGCCCCTAAAATGTTGGGTAATGGTTGCCGTGTGAACCTTGTGTTTGTTTCCCAGATTTCGAGCTACGCACGCTTAGAGATTTCTTCCAAGTCATCTAAAATAGCTGCACACGTGGGGTGTTGGTGTTGCGTTCCTTCGTGGTTGTTTGAATAAACTTTAGTTGTTAGACAGCGCTCGTATACTGTGTCCTTCTCGTCTTGCGTCTCCGTCGTGTTCGCATGGCTGAGCCAAATTGCGCCCAGCCATGCGCGAAACACTTTCTGAAAAAAACCAACTAACGCTCGCAGTACGATGATGATAGCGGTGAGCGCAGTCATCCCTCGTCGACTCTGTGACGGTGGCGAAATGCGTCGGCAGTGATCCACTCGGCAGCCTTGTCCAGCCTTGTCCCTTGTGCTTTTGTAAGTTTCGGATTGTGCTCTCCGATACGTATTGTTTGCGCAATATGACTAAAACACTCGGTAACATTCGAGAAAGTAGCCGGACATTCAGGCACGAGTACAGTCGAGCGCGATGTGAAGATTATCGCACGAGCGCCAACCAAGAACTACAACAGCGCCACGTCCCAAAATACTCTTTCTAGGAGAGGGAGGTATGTGGTAAGCTTCACTCACTCTTTTTTTGCTGTTCCTTAGGCTGCGATCACTCCCGTCTGATGAAGACACATGTTCACATGTGTCTTCATCAAATATATCGCGTTCTCATAAAAAATATGAGAACGCGATATATTTTGTTCAACTTAGCAAGCCCTTCAAATGAAGCAGTGCGAAGCATCAGCTTTACTAGATCTTTCGCAGAAATCTTGTTACCGTCCGCGAAGATAAGAGCCAACCAAGAATACACTTATCGCAACGAATGGAAAGCTTACGAGAACGGAAATCTGGGCCGGTTTGTATGAATGCATATTAGAGCAGGTAGCGCAAAAATACCAAGCCAAAAACCTACATGAGACGAGCGCCAACTTCAAACTGCTGTTTCTGGCTTATGTCTTCGTATTTTTGCGCTACCTGCTCTAAGAATGGAAAACTTTAAATATAGAGAAAGAGTGTAGAGTTTCTCGCAGGGGTGCGTGTTGTAGCATGGGACAGCCAACGAGGGCGAGAAGAATGCGTAACCTTGATTTTCAGCGTTACGAAACGTGCCGCTCGGCCCCTAGGACGCTAGGCCGGTCGACGCTCGCGCGATAACCTTGAATGTCGCGCTCGACTCCGCAGCCGCGTCCACGTCTGTGTATAGCGCGCGAGCAGGAGGCGTTCGTCTGCGGCGCGACACCTTGCTGTGCTCGCGGGTTCTGACGTGGTGTGCCTAGGACCATGCACGGCCTAATAGACATGCTGTCCTGCTTTGAACGAGTGACAGCGTTGAAAGGTGCGCTTGTTTAACCGAAGAAGCACGCTCCCTCAGGGTGCTTTCGGCATCTCGATTCAAAATGATGACGCGTTTCGACTGACAACACGCGCCCATATCGCATCGGTTAAATAAGAGCACCTTTCTACGCTGTCGCTTGTGCAAAGCAGGTTAGTATGCCTATTAGGCCACGCATGCTCCTATGTACACCACGTCCGAGCCCGCAACCACCGCAAGGTGTCGCTTCGCAGAGCAAGGCCGCCTGCTCGCGTGCTTGACGATGGATGGATGGATGGATGCTATGACCGTCCCCTTTATAAGGGGGGCGGTGACAAATGTGCCACCAGGCTCGTCAAATAAAGAAAAAACAGAACTTTTTCATCCTTTTTTTTTTTTAAGTTGGCCTAATGCCTTATTTGTGTATTTCGATTAAATCTATCTTACTATAGGAAAAAAAAACATAAATTCATAGCCCAGTTCTTTGCCCTTTACTGCAGAACGTCCTTATTTTCCCCACTATTTATTTTAACACGAAAGTGTTTTATGCCGGAGTCCACCAAGATTAGAGTGACGTATTTCCGTCACGGAAATGACGTCATAAAATACACATGATCAGAAGACAAAGAAAGAAAGTTCCGTCAACGGGAGTCCAACCAACGACCTCTAGGTCCATGACAAAAGATGCCGGGCACGCTATCCACTGCGCCACGGTCACATACTTTGCACGCTTTAAAAACAAGCCTTTTATGTCTACTCGGGCGCGCACCACGGACGCTGGCAAAATACAGACCGCGAAGCGGCACGTCGTGGGATACGAGTGCCCCAGTGACTCGGGCGCGCACCACGGACGCTGGCAAAATACTGACCGCGAAGCGGCAGGTCGTGGGTCACGTCGGTTCTAAAAGAGAGTAGAGGAGTCTCGTTACCCAAACTTAAAGCTAAAGCAATAAAGTTCTGCAGCATGATGGGCCTTTCTCGCTTAGCGAAAGATGTAGACGGCAGCAAGAACATTGGCTTGAGGGCGATGTTCAGTGCGAAAACGCACAAGCAAAACTGTCCTCTTGGAGTTATAATACCGGAGAACGGGACATGGCAGAAGTATGTTGCAAAGTTCCTGCAAGACAAGTTAACGCTCCTCTCTATCGACGATCCCTACTTGGTGAAGAACTCAGATGCTGTAGTGGAGTTCTTTAAGCTGCACTCGAGCAAGAGCCTCAATGCATGGTCAATAGACGTTAAAGACCTTTATTATTCGCTACCGCACGACCGGTTGCTAACATGTGTTGAAGAATGCATAGATAACTTTGGAGCAGTAGCATTTCAAAACGCAACAGGCTTGACGGTAGCTAGGTTTCTTGTTGCTCACACTTTACGTAAATTCAATCCGCATACAATGGAACGAAAACGTGTTCATTCAGAAACAAGATGTATGCATCGGCTCTTGCCTGGCACCAGTCCTAAGCGACCTCCATTTAGCCAAGATGGACAAATGTTTAATGAATAGTCTTGGGGCAACAAATGTTTTGGGAATTTTTAGATTTGTCGGCGATTACATAATCATCCATGACAAGGCCCTAGGCAATAGTGACCAGGAAGCCGAGATTTTAGAAATCTTCCGGAAATGCCTCGCCCCGCTCATTTTAACCCACGAATTACCGGTTGACAATGCTTTGCAGTTTCTCGATCTTCAACTAACCTTTGCTGAAAAACATTCATGCTGGGCGTATCATCCCAAGCCAACAAGCCGCTTTTGGCGTACAGTTCCTCCCATTCAAAGATGGTGAAGCGCGGTGTCGTTAACCTCTGCTTCACAAATGCCGTCCGGAATTCTTGTGTTCACACAGTGGCAACCAGCCTGCAAGAACAAGCCGCACGGCTGGGCATGGCAGGATACCCAACGCAGGTGCTCGTCTCAGTCGCGAGTAATGTGCTCACGAAAGTTCGTCACCCGGGTGGTCAACCTGCCACCGCATCCAAGAAAAATAAGGTGGCAGTAATGCCCTACATACAGAAGATCTCGCACTGGCTGAAGAAAGGAGCAGGCCAGGTAGGCGTGAGGGTGGTTTTCTCAGCGCCTGATAAGCTAAGTCACCTGTGTAAGCTCATGGACCCTGCCATTGAAAAGCCGAAAGGGTGCCAGAAAAAGCACCAAAATCCTTTCGTGCCATGCGCAGAGGGCGTGGTATACAGCTTACCACTGACATATGGCGGGAAATACATCGACCAAACGGGCCGATTCATTAATGATCGCTTACGGGAGCACAAACAAAACGTTGCTCGATACAGAGATGGCCACCTGTCCACACATTGCAATGACTGTGGTTGTTCACCTGTTTATTCAAAATGTATCTTAATCAGCCGGCACAAAGATAAGTGCACTCGAGAAATCATCGAAGCAAAGACCATAATCACTGAAGGGGCGAAATGTGTCAGCACACCATCGATAGTGTTGTCAGATAAAGAGATGGTGTTCTTGAATTCATCAGTGCGTTGAAATAGTCACGTGGCCAAAAAAGAGAAAAAAAAGCGATGTGTATATGTAGGGCGGATTTTTCAATAAAAAACCAGTTGCTAGAGCGCTTCCGTGTGTGTGTCTGTGTGCATAGGCGGAGCGTTTTGATCTTGCCGGAGGGGGCGGGGCCCGGCTTGCTCTTCTTCTATATTGTTCTCCCTGTGGCTTCATATATATATATATATATATATATATATATATATATATATATATATATATATATATATATATATATATATATATATATCGAGAGAGAGAGCATGTCCGCCTCCAAAATTAAAGAATATAATTAAAGTCTTTAATACCACCTTATTCTCTTCGGCGCCTACACCGTGATATCAGTATGAATAGCTCTTTCTTGTGATGACTCCCGATTTATTTTTCAACTTACACAAAGACATCGATCCTCCTCGCAACGCTTGGCTCAAAGCGAAAAATGCCGTATAGGCTGCTACTCGGTGACTGCATCACATAAAATCGATTCCCACAATGAGTGGGACCCGCCTATTATCTTTATTGACATGTATTACTTTGCTAAAACATGCACCAGACATAAGACAGTGGCCTAATGCTGGTACAGGAAGCTTTATTCTTCAATTCGTGATGGCCAAAAATAATTCTCAAGTGGTAGAAAATACAATTTTCTACTACTATAGAACACTAAGAGGTCGCCTCAATTGTCTGTTAACACAACATATTGTGCACATACAAATCTCTTTGCGGGGAATTATTAACTGAGTATTCCACTTGTCACTGGTCCATGATCGGAATTTTAAAAGCCTGAAATGAAAAAGCGGGTATAAACGGCCCCCCTGTGAAATAACTAGCTGCCAGACAGGAGGCCAAACGCTCGTTGTGAATGGACAGGGACCTAAGCCAAGCTCTTAAAAAATATCCCGGGCAGGCGCCGGGGGGGGGGGGGGGGGGGGCTCTGCCCCCCATGAAGCCGCCCTGGGGGGGCGAGCCCCCGAGCCCCCCCCGTACTCTCCGCCTATGTCTGTGTGCCTTCCTTAAGTCCATGTCCACTAGCGCTACCCTTCCAAGCGAAAACCAAGGGCCAACAACACGCTCCAGCGCCGGTCTGTTCGCTGAGAATTAATGACGCGCATGAGCTACCTGCCCAGCATATAATTGTTATTGCAATGTAACAAACAGAATAATGTTGTCAACAGAAGCGCATGCATGCGCGAGTTATAGCCGCGATGTAGCTTTGAAGCCCGTACACGAAATCGGTTTGTCTGCGCCTGCAAGCACACGCCGCGTAAACTGTCTCGTTCCACGAAAGAATGTTCCCCGATGAGTGCCGATGTCGTCACATACCGCGCTTAACAACGGCGCACGTAAACACGGCAAGCAGTAGCCGACAAGGGAACGATATGCAGCTTCTCGTCGGTCGTGAGGAAATCTAATAACGTGTAGGCTAGTTTCCTGAAAACTTTTTTTTTCAGCATCCCAATTACCTGAATCTGAGCAACACAGCACACGAAAATATGCCGGCATTGTCGTTCCAATCAGCCGCCAGACGTTGACACGTACGCTCTGTGAGTGCACACGCGGAGCGAGCTTAGCCTTCAACGTGGTGGGAATGCGCACGGCGCAGGCTAGATGGCAGCAGATTTTGCATAAGGTCTATAGACAGACGCGAGCGCGGTGGTACGTTCCCCAGCACCCATAAATGTTGAAGGTACCCGTACTCGCCTGCTTCGAGCGAAGGGCGGCGCTAGAACCTGTCAAACTGTGTAGACAGTGAAAGCTACTTGGAATGAAAACGAAAAGCTAGCACGCGTGACCTTACTAGACTGTGAGGCTGGTACATACTTGGAGACTTTAATGTCTCGGTGAAGGAACCCCTTGAAGTGCATGTGCTGCAGGGCGAGTACGAGTTGCGCCATGATAATCTGCACGGCGTCAATCTCCAGGTAGTGCTCTTGGTTGAGGACGCGCATCAGATCCTCGCCGGCCACGTGCTCCATGACTGTCACGTACGCTTGCTACACACGGCAACAAAATAACACTCTCAAAGACTGCAAGAAAGGAAGAGGACGAAGTGTCCGAACTTTCGCGCATCGCAGAGGTGAAAAAAAAAGAAGTTGCAGAACGCTTGGGCTTCGCTTCAATAGAATGCGATAGCGTAATGGGCAATCGGGCCCCGTTTGGAAACCCTTCTCAATCGTTAGTCTCACTTTCCTTATGAGTGACCATGCCGCAAGGTAAGAAAGGTCTGTACGAGTAACATTAGCCTCTAAAAATGATCCTAGAATGCCTACTACAGGTACAGCTGCGAAGTGCGCAGTACGCCAATTATGGCGCAGTACGCCATAGTTCTTCCTTTTGCGAATCAACGCAATACACCCTACGTGTACGTAAAGTAAGACGTGGACCTACGCAGATGCCCACTTAGTTGATGCTATTTGCTGATGATGATGATTAATTATGAGCGTTTGTAATTGGTAGACCTATCCATCACTTCATTTAATTCACATATCTTGACCCCTGGCGCGATTCGACGCTTTTGCCAGGCAACTTAACATGCGTTAAGAAGACTTACATTACATTACATTACATTACAGACATTACATTACAATCGTATAGGATTTTTTGTGTTTTTTGTGGAAGCACCTCAAAGAAATGGCGTGGCTTTGTGGTAGAACGACTCCTTGCCACACAGAAGGCGTTGCTTCGATTCTCAGTTGGAACCGAAATTTTTTATTCTTTATTTATTTCTGTCTCAAATTTTTGCTCAAGGGCAAAGCTGATTTTTCGCTCACAACCAGTGATGCCCACGCCTACACCGACACCATAATTTCTGCGAAACGAGCTCTGTAACTCTATCGCGCTTAATCGCACGCGGGCGTACGAGAAGCCTCAGCCAAAGACTTAAGTCAAGAATTACGGACGCCTCCCAAAATTTGTTTTACAGCGAAGTTATACATGGTTAGGATGTTAAGTTGAATATGGTTAAGATGATAGGGTTAATGTCGTGCCTTCGTGGAGCAAGACAGAGGGCGCCGGGTCGTGGAACGCTTTCATGAGTTCGCGGCTGAACCACAAATTTCTGCCTGCCGTGCTGTTGAAGCGCAGAGTGGAAGTGTATGCATGAGTACAGGCGTTGGTTCGGGAGCACACATCGTGCCGTGTCTCTCCTCAATTAACGACGCTTTGAAGAAGTGGATATTGAGTACCAGTGTTTATTATCTTCCTGTTTATACCACCTTTGCACGGGATTCACGATATGCTTTGTCCAGGTAATGCTAACAAACTCATCTACCATAATAATCATGGGCTCTAGTCGTCGCGATGGACATGAGCCACTAGGTGCACACGTGGACGCATCCATGTCAGACGGTGCTATGGCCGCACACCAATAGACATCTTACAAGCTCTCATAGATCAATGCACAATAAACAATCAAGTGCTTCTGTGAAAACACATTTCACTTTCGCGTTATACTGATTCCTATGACGGAGAGATCAGTCATGTTTTTTCTTTACTCCGCTATATTCTTGGACATATACCGGGAGTCTTGCCAAAACAATATCTTTTATTTCTTATCTACTTATTTTACCTTGCCGATCACTGTGTCTTTTACCGAGTGCATCATTCATTATTTTAACACGAAAGTGTATTATGCCGGGTTCCACGAAGAATTCAGTGACGTATTTCCGTCACGGAAATGACGTCGAAAAAATACACATGATCAGAAGACAAAGAAAAAAGTTCCGTCACCGGGAGCCGAACCTACGACCTCTTGGTCTGCGAGAATAGATGCCGGGCATGCTATCCACTGCGCCACGGTCACATACTCTGTAGGCATTACAAACGCGCCTTTTATATTGTTACGAGGCACCGTGCATGAGCCCGCCCATGCAGGCGAATAGATGAAGAAGAAGCTGACACGCCGCGCGAGATGCTGGCAGCCTTTCAGTGGCACAGCGACTTGTAAATATTGTAAATATACCCGCTTCTGTCTCCCATGTATTCGTGATCCCCGTGACAATTTGGTGGAGGTGCTTGGTAGAAGAAGCGCTGTAAAACGGAGCTCCGCAGTGGTCGTCGACTCGGAGTTTTCATGATGGAAAACGAGTCCAATTTTGCAACCACTCCTTCATCGGCCACGACAACGCCTGCACCGACTACTGCAACGCCTGCACCGGCCACAACACCGCCAACGTACGTGCTGACGCATCTGAAAAACCCTGGGACATTCTGCGGTACGGATGAAGTCGACGTCGAAGAGTGGATTGCTGACTACGAACGTACCAGTGCGATCAATCGCTACGACCCGACTCTCATGCTGGCGAACGTGCTGTCCTACCTGAAAGGCACGGCAAATGTAAGGTATGAGAATCATGAGGAGGAGATCGGAAGCTGGGACACCTTTAAGCAAAAACTGCGTGACTTATTTGGGAAGCCCATGGGGTCGAACAGCAGCCGCAAAGAAAGAGCTGTCCATTCGTGCTCAGACGTCCACTGAACCATACATTTCTTATATTCAGGACGTGCTGGCTCTTTGTCGTAAAGTCGACAATGACATGTCGGAGTCAGGCAAGGTTGGCCACGTGCTAAAGGGCATAGCGGACGACGC
Organism: Rhipicephalus appendiculatus; assembly: GCA_030522465.1. Taxonomy (NCBI): domain Eukaryota; kingdom Metazoa; phylum Arthropoda; class Arachnida; order Ixodida; family Ixodidae; genus Rhipicephalus; species Rhipicephalus appendiculatus. The sequence goes on along the minus strand of JALIZH010017025.1, from coordinate 32,524 downwards.
GTTAAACCTGTTAATAGGCGCTTTTAGCTGACCGTATTTCGCCTCCCGCTCCGCTCAGCCAGCCGCTGGTGGGGCCACTGCGCATGCGCCAGACGGTCAGCGCTGAGCGTGTGAGCGGACCGTCGCCGCCGGCGGCCTGTAGGGAGCGAGAGGTCACGTGACACGAGGAGAAACAACCAAAATGGCAGCCTTTTGTGCCGCGAGTCCGCGACGCTCGGAAAACGTACCGGTTGTTCGGCCAACACGCAAGCTTCGACGGCACTTCAGGATACACGAGGATTTGTGCCTTCTCAGAGAAGTCGTCGCAGCCAATCCTTTTGAAAATCCGCGCATGTGGGATGATGTTTTACGAAACGTCATTGCAGCGATAGATCGGGAGCTGACACCTTCGGTCAATAAAGGAGCGTCTCGAGCTCCTTCTTTGGTACTTCCGACAACAGGACTCCGCAAACCTTCGCAAGTAGTGATTTCATGTGCAAGCCACAATTTCGTTTTTAACAGCAGCATTAACTTGACTTTCCACAAGGCAACGCGCTGCCTCAACGCCGCGCGTTTCAAACGCGTTTGTGCTGCCTCAAGGGCGGTGGGTAGTCAAGTTCAAGCGTTTGTGAATACGGGGGTAAGCGTCCATGCTGCGTGAGCTCACCTGCGCTAACTCATACTTTGCATTGCTGGTCTGGAACGGAAGAAAAATACCATACCGTACAATAACAATACCATGCACATCAGATTGAATAATTGTAGCTTGATTGTAGTACAGCGCCAAGCCAAAGGTGACAAAAACAAATTAAGAAAAGGCTCACGCGTCGAGCACTCGCAAGCATAACGCCAAAATAAATAAATTCATGCTGTTTTCAAACATAATTTCCTTTCTTGCTGTAAGATAAGTACAATATTTTATTTTCCTTTTCAACCTTCTTATGACTTTTCATGCACTGATAGGCGTCGCGCTTGACTTGACCGAAATACGCTTGGCTAAAACCAACAACGCGCGTTCCTCTCCGGTAACGTTGAGCGTTTGAGCGGAACGGGAACGGACCGCAGAATCGGTCAGCTAAAAGCGCCTAATGTGCCGGAATTGTGTGACCATCAACGAAATTATTGAGGAATGCCGGCGCTTTGAGCAGGCCAAAAGCAGGCTTATTGCAAGATCATTCACTCGGCTGCCAAACACCGCTGCGACATCCTCATGCGAAGATGGACTGACCTCTCGTCTGCACTCATCACCGGCGTCTGACATCACGCAAATCGTCCGTCGGGAAATCGAAGCAATTGCACCTGCTTTTCCCAACAACGGCCACGTCGATTCGCACGTGCCCTCGGTTTCCCTGGTCCAGTCCATTGTGCGGGAAGAACTCGGCAATTTGGGCTTCACTGTCTGCGCCGTTGCTCAGTCTCGGACATATGACTTCCGCCCAAGGTCGCCGCCTCGCCCCAGGTCAGCGCCCCAGGAACGGTTCTATCCACGTTCTCGCAATCCGGCCGAATGGCGGACTGCGGATGATCGGCCGATCTGCTTCAACTGCCGCCGCACAGGTCACGTCGCATGGTATTGCAACAACCGTTGGTCTTGGCCTAGAAACCAGTATATCACTGCTGGCCGCGCCGACAGCTATCGCCGTTTCCAGCCTCCTGAGCCGTTCACCGACAACTACCGCCGTCCCCAGCCTTTCGAGCCCTACACCTTCGATGCCCCTGCTACGCCGCACAGCCGCTCGCCGTCGCCCCGAGGTCGCCAGTCACGTTCGCCGCCAGCACGTCGCCCGTCGTCTCCGTCTCCTCTACGACGACGTCCGACCTCGCCGCTCAATCTTCGACAGGGAAACTAAGAGATGCAGCTCTTAGAGGTGATGCTGCATCCTCTAATCCCACCTCAAATCCTCTCCTTGTACTGCCGACACGACGAAATTTCATCGACGTCGACGTTGACGGCCTGACTGTTTCTGCGCTTGTTGACACTGGGGCACATATTTCTGTGATGAGTGCTCGACTTCGTCGCCGCCTGAAGAAAGTGCTCACTCCGGCTGCTCCTGGTATTATTCGTGTCGCGGACGGAAAAAGTCCTGTCGTCATAGGAATGTGCACAGCACGCATCACCATCGCCGATCACCACACATCTGTTTTGTTCGCCGTTATTGAGCAGTGCCCAAATGCCTTAATTCTCGGATTGGATTTCTTGTCCACTCAATGCCGCCCTCATTGACTGTGCAACCGGCGTTCTCACTCTTGAACTGCCTCGGCTTGAGGACGTGGCCAGCTTCACCGTCACAGCGCTTGTGCTCTGTCGATTACGTTCGGCTATCACTGCAAGCCGCCACGTGCGTGGTCCTTGACGACATCACCAGCTCTTCCTGACGGCGACTACATAGTGTTTCCAATAGTAGACCTACTGTTGGCCCGGAATGTTGCTCTGCCGCATACCATCGTGACTGTCGTCGACAACTACGTACAGCTCCCGCTCCTCAACTTTGGTAACTCGGCTCAGGTCCTCCCGCAAGGCATTTCGTTGGCCCACGTAACAGCACTTGATGCATGTGTAGCGATGCATTGGAACCTAGAAATGGGTTGCACTCTCGAGAGCCTTCTAGTGGGTCATCTGCAAAAAGGACACCGCTCGCGCTGAGAGTTCGTGCCTGGCCGTGGCTGTCGCCATTACGCAGTATCTCTGAGTTCCGGCAAATAAACGCCTTAAAAATTGGTGGAGAGTGCTCTGCTCCCATTGGATGCCTGTGGAGCTTCAATCTCGTACCTCGCCATCTACCATGCCCCAAGACGCTTCTCAGCAAACGCCTTCCCCCCATGCCGCCCCCTTGTCCCGGTGTCCCACGCATCCGCGATCCACCGATCTTCACTGGCGCCGATAGCACCGATGTGGAGGACTGGCTGGAACTTTACGAGCGCGTGAGCATACCCAACAAATGGGACGACGATGGAAAGTTGACAAACTTTGTATTCTACCTTGCGGGAGTAGCAAGTTTGTGGTATAACAACCACGCGTCTGATTTTGCGACTTGGTCCGATTTCAAGACCGCCTCATCAACGTTTTTGGCCGCCCTGCCGTTCGCAAGCTGCAAGTCGAACAGCGCTTACGCGAACGTGCTCAGCAGGCCGGTGAATCATTCACCAGCTATATCGAAGATGTCTTCGACTTGTGTAAGAAAGCCAACGGAACCATGTCTGAGCCTGAGAAGATCCGCAACGTTATGAAAGGTATTGACGAAGATGCCTTCACCATGCTGCTCGCCAAGAACCCTGCCACAGTGGCCGAGGTCATCACGCTGCGCCAGAGCTACGAGGAGCTCCGCCGGCAGCGTTCGATGACCCGTCGCTCCCCTTCTCGAGATGCAGAGCTTGCTGGATTAGTGGCCACCTCTGACCAGACGGCGTTGCTGCCAGAGCTCAAGTCCTTCATCTGTCAGGAAATCGCACGGCAGTTCTCTCTCCTGGCCTTTGCCCACCCGCCGGTCATTCAACAATCGGCGACCACCCTTCTTCCTCCCTTCCACCAAGCGATTGAGCAAAACATTTCGGAGGTCATGCCAGCGTACCACCAGCAACCTCCGGCTCCTGCGCCCCAGAGTTACGCTCAAGTTGTCGCCAGGCCACCTCAAGTACTTCCGGCGGCCGCACCTCTGACTTACGCCGAAGCCGCCCCTCGACCTCCATCCACCGAAGCGGGTGTGCCGGCTACCTATGCTGACGTCGTCCCTAGACCTCGACTTCAGCCCACCATCCAGCCATTCCAGCCGCCGTTCCGTCCGTCAGGTCTTGCGACATGGGCGTGACCTACCCCGGCGAACCAATGGCGCGCACCCGACAACCGGCCCATCTGCTTTGCATGCGGATACGCCGGTCACGTTGCTCGTTATTGCTTTCGGGTGCAACCGCCTCCTGTCCCGTCACCTGCCGCTGGCCAGCTGAGCCGTCCCTTTCACGACTCACCCCCGTCTATGCCACCGACGTCTCGCCCAGCTTCATCTCCTCGTAGGCCCACGTCTCCACGACGTCGATCCCTGTCACCCATGCGGCCAAGTTCGGCCGCTCAAGAGCAGGAAAACTAGTCGTCGCAGTCCACGAGGCAAGTGCTGCGATGCTATCGAACTGTGAAAGCCCTCAGAAGAATCCATCGAATGTCATCGACGTGTTTGTGGACGGTTTTCGCGCATCTGCCCTTATCGATACTGGAGCCGCCGTATCCGGTATGGACGCAAAACTTTGCCGCTTACTCCGAAAAGTGACGACGCCACTTTCTGGGATGACCCTCCATACCGCAAGTTCGCAGAGTATTCATCCTACATCAGTGTGCACAGCTCGCGTCGTCATTCAGGACGTTCTATATGTCGTCGAGTTCATCATCATTACTGCATGCTCCCACGACGTCTTCCTGGGATGGGACTTTCTCTCCCGCCACGACGCCGTCATTCATTGTGCCTCCGCCGAAATTGAACTCTCACCGTTCTCACATTTCACGCCAGTAGACAGTCCCTCGGCACTGAGCAAGATCCTCGTCAAAGACGATACGACAGTGCCTCCAAGCTCGTCAACGGTTGTGTCGGTCTACTGCGCCGGTCTCTCCGACACAGTTTCCCTCCTTTCGCCATTTGACCGTGGTTGCAGTCGGAAAGGGCTTGCTGGTACCTTTCGCGACCGTGCAAGTAACTCAGGGCAACACCGCTATTTTTGTGACCAACCCATTCCCGTACATTGTTACGTTGGTTCGAGGGGAATGTCTCGGCAGAGTGGAACCCGTCGACGATGCACAAGTCCTGGACGTACCCGATGACTCGCACTGTCCCAGTTCCCGTACCATCAGTGCTGTTTCCACGTCTGATCCGTCAACTGCTGATGTATTTGGTAACTCCATCGCTGATAACCTTACGTCGGTCCAGCGTTCTCAGCTTCTGGGCCTGTTGCAAGAATTTCGATCTTCTTTCGATGTCGGGCAAACTTCTCTCGGTCGCACGTCCGCTGTTACACATCGAATCGACACTGGCGCCCAGCCACCGTTACGGCAATGTCCATATCGCGTGTCGCCTGCCGAACGTCGGGTAATTAATGAGCAAGTAGACGATATGCTCCGACGCGACGTAATTCATCCCTCGGACAGCCCATGGGCGTCTCCTGTTGTTCTCGTTGCGAAGAAGGACGGTTCTGTGCGGTTCTGTGTGGACTACCGACGGCTCAGTAAGATCACTCGCAAGGATGTTTATCCACTACCGCGCATCGACGACGCGATTGACAGGGTCCACGGAGCCAAATTCTTTTCTTCTCTCGATTTGCGCTCGGGGTACTGGCAAGTACCCATGGCTGACGACGCTCGACCGAACACAGCCTTTGTCACACCCGACGGCTTGTACGAGTTCAACGTCATGCCGTTTGGTCTGTGTAATGCGCCCGCGACCTTTGAGCGCATGATGGACACCGTTCTGCGCAACTTGAAATGGCACACGTGCTTGTGTTACCTGGACGACGTCGTAGTTTTCGCTCCGGATTTCTCCACGCATCTCCAACGTCTGAAAGAAGTTTTCACACGTGTGAGCAACGCCGGCCTCCAACTAAATCTGAAGAAGTGCCGATTTGCAGCACGGCAACTCACAATCCTAGGTTACGTCGTGTCAAAGGACGGAATTCTTCCCGATCCGCCCAAGCTTCTGGGCCGTGGCCGAATTTCTCAAACCTGCGTCCGTCAAAGAACTCCGCAGTTTCGTAGGCCTGTGCTCATACTTTCGACGATTCATACGAAACTTTGCGTCGATCATAGCACCACTGACGAAGCTCCTTGGAAGTAACGGGCCCCTTAGATTCGTGGTCATCCGTGTACGACGACGCATTCGCCAAACTCCGCCATTTGTTGATGTCTCCTCCCATGCTACGCCATTACGACCCTACGGCCCCAACGGAGGTGCACACAGACGCCAGCTGTGTAGGCCTCGGCGCTGTCCTGGCGCAGCGCAAACCTGGATTCCCGGAATATGTCGTGGCATACGCAAGCCGTACGCTCACGAAAGCCGAGACAAATTACACCGTCACGGAAAAAGAGTGCCTGGCGATCGTCTGGGCCCTTACAAAGTTTCGACCCTATTTGTATGGTCGCCCATTCGATGTCGTCACCGACCATCACGCACTATGCTGTCTGTCGTCATTGAAGGATCCCTCAGGGCGTCTCGCCCGCTGGGCTCTTCGCCTGCAAGACTACGACATCCGCGTGCTGTACCGCGACGGACGCAAGCATGCTGACGCCGACGCCCTCTCGCGCTCCCCTCTTCTGCCTGACGACAAAGCCCCCTGCTCAGTATCTTCCATTGCTTTTTGTGTCATCGATGTGCACATCATCGCTACCGAACAGCGCAAAAATAATTGGATCGCCACGCTGATCGTCCTGCTCTCTGGTCCGTCCACAACACCATCCACTCGCGCCTTGCGTCGTCAAGCTCACCATTTCGCCATACGTGACGGCCTGCTGCATCGACGCAATTACAACGCCGACGGCCAGCAGTGGCTACTCGTGATACCCCAGAGTCTGCGGTCGAAAATATGTGAGTCATTCCACTCTGATCCACAATGCGCGCACTCTGGGGTGTCCAAAACTTACTACCGCATTCGACAATGCTACTTCTGGCGAGGGATGTACCGCTACGTGCAGAAGTTCGTTCGCTCCTGCCTCGGATTGCCAACGCCGCAAACCGTCAACACACATGTCCCCAGCCGGTTACAACCGTTACCTTGTCCTGACCGTCCGTTTGAGCTCGTGGGTATCGTTTTGTATGGACCACTTTCTGACGTCGGCTGGTAACCGCTGGGCCCCCAGCCGGTCTACAACCGTTACTTTGCCCTGACCATCCGTTTGGGCTCGTGGGTATCGATTTGTATGGACCACTTCCTCTGACGTCGGCTGGTAACCGCTGGGCCATCGTCGCCGTAGACCATCTGACGCGATACCCCGAAACCACCACCCTCCCTGCGGCTACTGCGCGCGATGTTACCTCCTTCCTGCTGCACCGATTCATACTGCGTCATGGTCCACCCCAGGAGCTTCTCAGTGATCGAGGCCGTGTCTTCCTGTCGGAAGTCGTCGAGGCCATCCTCACGGAGTGCCATTCTGTCCACCCCAAAACTGCTGCTTATCACCCGCAGACAAATGGCCTCACCAAACGCTTTAACCGCACCCTCGGCGACATGCTTTCGATGTACGTCGCCGCCGACCACATGAATTGGGATGCTATACTGCCCTTCGTCACCTACGCTTACATCACCGCCCCTCAGAGCACTACTGGTTTTTCACCCTTCTTCTTACTATACGGACGGCACCCGTCGCACACCATGGACACGATACTCCCGTACACGCCGGTCCCATCTGAGTGTGCCCCTATTTCTGACACAGCCAGGCTTGCTGAAGAGTGTCGCGAGCTCGCCAAGACCTTCACGACGAATGAACAAGAGCGGCAGAAGAGTATTCGTGATGGTTCCGCCACTTCTGAGCCCACGTTCCTCCCTGGAGCGCTTGTATGGCTCTCGGTCCCTACCTCCGCAGCTGGCCTCTCTTCAAAACTACTGCCGAAATACGAAGGCCCCTACCGTGTCATCGAGCACACATCTCCGGTCAACTACCTGATCGAACCCATCGAACAATCTTCGGACATGCGCCGTCGAGGGCGCGACATTGTCAACGTGGAGCGCCTGAAGGCCAACTATGACCCGCTCTTAGTGACAAGCTGTTAGGTCGCCCGGTGGCTCCCTTTTCGTCCCCGGGGATAATTGTAGCGATGCATTGGAACCTAGAAATGGGTTGCACTCTCGAGAGCCTTCTAGTGGGTCATCTGCAAAAAGGACACCGCTCACGCTGAGAGTTCGTGCCTGGCCGTGGCTGTCGCCATTACGCAGCATCTCTGAGTTCCGGCAAATAAACGCCTTAACATATGTAACATAGTGGCATTAGAACCTGAAGATTGCTCGTCCCCTAATGCCGCCAGCCCGGCAATCGCACCCTCTGACGAAATCGCGAAAACGATTGCCCCTGATCTTCTGCCCTGTCAAGCTGCGCAACTACGCCACATTCTGACGACCTATAGAGATATTTTCGACTTCGACGACCGCCGTTTAGGTCAAACATCAGTCGTGCGTCATCAACTACATACCGGCGATGCTAGTCCTGTCAGACGGCGACCATATCGCGTATCCCATTCCGAACGCCAGGTCATACAACGTGAAGTCGATAAGACGCTCTCGATGCCAGATGCACAGATGCCATAGAGGCCTCTTCAAGTCCATCGGCGTCGCCTGTCGTCTTGGTCAAAAAGAAGGATGGCAGCTGGAGATTTTGCGTTGACTACCGTGCCTTGAACAAGATAACCCGCAAATGACCTATATCCGCTGCCACGAATCGACGACGCCCTTCATTGTCTTCATGGCGCGCGATACTTCTCATCCATAGACTTGCGCTCTGGTTACTGGCAGATTTCTGTCGACGACTTAGACCGAGAAAAAACTGCATTCGTCACACCAGATGGCCTTTATCAGTTCAATGTTATGCCTTTTGGGCTGTGCAACGCCCCGGCAACTTTCGAACGCATGATGGACTCTCTCCTTCGTGGTTATAAATGGTCCATCTGTCTTTGCTACTTCGACGATGTCATTGTCTTTTCTCCAACGTTTGAAAGCCATCTAACTCGTTTGTCAACCATTCTTGCTGTTTTTCGTCGAGCTGGACTCCTGCTAAACTCCAAAAGTGCAATTTCGGCCGGCAACAAATCACTGTACTTGGTCATCTTGTAAGTGCTGCTGGTGTACAACCAGACCCTGACAAGATTAGCGCTGTCAAGCATTTCCCTGCGCCTTCTTCTACAAAAGATGTTCGGAGTTTTTTGGGCTTATGCTCGTACTTCCGACGTTTTATACGCAATTTCGCCACCATTGCCCGACCGCTCACTGACCTTCTCAAAAAGGACGTGCTCTTCTCGTGGGGCCAAAACCAAGCAGCTGCGTTCTCGACGCTTATCCACTTGCTCACATCACTACCAATACTGGCCCACTTCGACCCATCCGCGACTACTGAAGTTCGCACAGATGCCAGTGGGTATGGAATCGGTGCCGTCCTCGCTCAACACCAGGGGGGCCAAACACGTGTAATTGCGTATGCCAGCCGCCTTCTCTCCACATCTCAGCGCAACTATTCCATCACGGAGCGCGAGTGTCTTCCGTTGGTCTGGGGCTGTAGCAAAATTCCGCCCCTACTTGTACGGCCGCGAGTTCTCAGTTATTACCGACCACCACACTTTGTGTTGGTTGTCGTCGCTCAAGGAACCAACTGGTCACCTTGGTCGCTGGGCTCTACGTCTACAGGAGTATACCTTCGACGTAATTTACAAGTCTGGTAGGCTGCACCAAGACGCCGATTGTCTCTCGCAGCATCCGGTGGACCCTGCTAGCCTCGCTGACCACGACAACGATTCTCGTGTACTCGCCATATCTGATTTACGCGACATCGGCACAGGGCAGCGTCGGGATGCAACTCTCAAGACGGTCATTCAGAAAGTTTCCTCCGGATGTTCCGGCTCTTCGCTCGGCCAGTATGTCATCCGCAATGACGTTCTCTAACGCCGCAGCATGAAGCCTGATGGTCCCGAATTCTTGCTTGTTATTCCCCGACACCTGCATGCTAACCATTCTTGAACAACTCCATGATGTTCCGACTGCGGGACACCTGCGCGTTTCACGCACCTATGACCGCGTGCGGCAGCGGTTCTTTTCGCCTGGCCTGTATCGTTCTGTGCGCCGATATGTCGCTGCTTGCGAGCACTGTCAGCGTCGCAAACGTCCCGCTCTCCGTCAGGCTGGCCTGCTCCAACCTATCGACATTCCCCCGGAACCATTCTTCCGCGTCGGCCTCGACTTGCTCGGACCTTTTCCGACGTCCGTATCAGGCAACAAATGGATCGCTGTCGCAACTGACTATGCGACGAGATACGCCATAACGCGTGCCTTGCCGACTAGCTGCGCTACCGACGTCGCAGACTTTCTGCTGAATGACGTCATTCTGCGACACGGGGCTCCGCTCCAGCTCCTTACGGATCGTGGCCGCTGCTTCCTCGCAAGAGTGATCGACAAAATCCTCCATATCTGCGCTACCGAACATCAACATACTACAGCCTACCACCGAACTCTCACAGATATGTTGTCAATGTACGTCTCTGCTGACCACCGTGATTGGGACGCAGCTCCACCCTATGTTACGTTTGCATATAATTCGTCAAGTCATGAGACCGCCAGCTATTCACCGTTCTTTCTTCTGCACGGCCGCAACCCTACATTGTCATTCGAAACGCTCCTGCCTTCTGATGCCGTCCCACCAACGGTGTATGCTAAGGACGTCGCTTCTCGAGCCCGCGTGGCTCGCCGAATCGCCCACACTAAGCACTGTGCTTCTCAGGCCTCATAAAAAGTGCGCTACGGTGACCGGCAACGCGACGTCGACTACCCTCCTGAATCTCTCGTGCTGGGGCGCTATGCAGGATGGCCCGAGCTTGGCGAAACTCGGGATCTTTCCGAGCTCTTGCGACACCCCCTTTTGAACGAGCCAACAGTACGAAAAGGTCAGATCCACCCATCAGCGCGCGATGCGTTCCATTGGTTACGATGTAACGCGGCGTCACGTCAAGGACGGTCGACAAAATTGGGCGGTGTTTTCAAACCAGAGGCATCTTCTTTCATTTGTTTGTCGTTCCACTGAGTGCAGAAGTGCACCCATGCAATAAAAGTGCCAGAAAGGTTTACTAATGATATTTTTTAAAGGCAGGGGCTGTTTAAATTCGTTTTGAAGCTTTTAATGTCTGTACTAAGTATCCTTTAGAATATTTAGCACGATGGCCTCTGAGATTAGTTCCGGCCGAGCACCTTACAATATCGCGACCGTAGCTAAACCCGAGGCCACGTGTACAATCATCATGGTTAGCCTGCACATTCTTGCGCGTTGCTCGACTGGTGCGCGCCCTCTTCATCCCTTCATGGTGTGGTCGCTGCCCGAGGACGTGCGCCCGGCTGATTAGCTAAGTGGCTGGGCGGTAACCTAGCTAAATAAGTCAAGAGATGCTATGAACAAGCTAATTAAGCCAAGGCATGTTAAGATCGAGCTAATGAAGCCATACCTTACTAAGACCATGCTAATGAAGCCATGTAAAGCTATGACCGTGCTAATACCAGGCTAATTAACGCGACGTTAATTATAAGTACGCTAAGTAAAGTCATCCTAATTAGACCTTAATAATATGATGCTAATCAAGATCATGCGAATTAGGTTTATGTTAATTAGCTACATACTAATCAAGATCATGCTAATTGCACCCGAGGTAATTGTTGTCCTTTTAATTAAAACCTTACCAATCAAGACAAAACTGTTCAATATTATGGTAATTAAGTCCAGCCTAATTACTATATATCAAAATTAAGACGGAGCTGATGCGTTCTTTACTTCGAAGCGTATACCGAGCAGACTGCGTAGACGACCGACTTGAAAACGCTGGAAGAAGCTAAATGATCACAAGCTCCTTCTATGGCTCCAGCCTTGCACAAGTAGTAAAGGCCTGACCAGATTATTTTATATGCAAAGAAGCTGCTGCTTAGCGTCCACCGCATGGAAACCTTTGACAGTCACACCGGCACCATGACAGTCACGAGTTGAACTGGGGCCTTCTCAGAATCAACGAGTTTGTACCGGAGTTCACGCGTCAATCAGTTTGATTGACAGACGCCCGCGGCGAAGATCGGGTCCACCCACCGCGTTTTCGCTTTCCAAGGAGCAGTGCTCACGCCGCAACGCCAGCGAGCGGCATGATTCATCTATCAGCTTTATCGCGCAGACTGTGCACACACGCACGAAGAAATAAAAGTTATATCATCACGTGGCTGCGACGTCTCGCATTCAATTTCACCGCGCCCACGACGTACCACTCACAGCCGCGTTGCCGCAATGATGCGAGCGCCCCTGGTGACTACCTGTCCGTATATTTAGCCGCAATATTTGATAGAAGCGAAACGAGCTACACGAGTGTGCAGCATGTCCACCCTTGTTGCCTTCGAGAGTGGAAATTTCCATGCGGGTGGAACGAAAGAACATGCCCGAAAGTGGAAGAACGCCCACGAACACGCCTGTGGGAGGCGCAATGCTGAGTTGGCAAAAAGACAGCGCGACAATCACGCTGACGTCGCTGCACTGTTGAAATGTGGACTGAGTGGCGGCGCTGACGTGTTCGCACGCGGTGTTTCTTTGATTACCGCCGCAGATGCCCCAGATGCGTTTTCGACGCCACGCTCGTTCATGTAGCCGTTTTTGTCAATGCTGCTATCACGCGCTCCGCTCTGTCTTTGTGCCATGACCGCCGCAGTGCGAGCTCGGAGCAAACTCGTGTGCCCGAGAAGCTCAGGCCATCCCGCATAGCACCCCTGCTCTGTACGCCGTATCGACGTGAAGGCCTGTGCGAGAAGCTCCTCCCTCGGTACACAGGGCCCTGCAAAGTTCTCCGCAAGGTCACCGACGTCGACTACCTCATCACTCCCCTTCATCCGCACTCATCTGCTACACCACCTTCTGATGTTGTTCATGTGTCGCGCCTAAAACGCTACTATACTGCCAGTCCTGACTGACTTAGGAGGCGCCGTGACGGCGCTCCGTCCGCCGGGGGGTGATGTTACGAGGCACCGTGCATGAGCCCGCCGTTGCAGGCGAATAGATGAAGAAGAAGCTGACACGCCGCGCGAGATGCTGGCAGCCTTTCAGTGGCACAGCGACTTGTAAATATTGTAAATATACTCGCTTCTGTCTCCCATGTATTCGTGATCCCCGTGACAATATCTACCACTGTCCTCTCACAGTGCTCTTGCTGAAGTGAAGTAATGCATCATAACTGTGATATCCCCGATTAGCTTCTTCAGAGCGTCGTTTCTACGTGTCCGTCTCATTCGGCGCGTTTCCAATAGGACAGTTTTGTCGACGTATTGACACACTGCCAGGTGGCGACCTTACCCCCTAGCGTCGGCGTCTCTCATAGCATCCATCAAATACCAACGGTAGCTCTGCGACGCGCGAGTGCTTAGCGCGGCCGTAACTCCGCGTTCCTAACTTACACTCGCCCCGCGAACACTCGCAGCCGGCCAACGGGGATGACAGGACGCGCGTTGCGTTTCCCTCTGGTTGGGCAGGGTTGGGCAGTGGTGTTCAATAACGGTAACATGCGCGAGTAGGCGACCTTAGCCCATGCCTTAGCCCGAATTCGGCGTCCAATCAGTGACGCTCTTCTATTTGGCACACCGTTTTCTCTGATTCCGCTCTCACCGTACAGCTACCACAAGCATATATGACCACAAGGGTTTGTTTAATCGTTGCTCACGGACGTTAGTCGTCGGGATACAGATATATTACCAAGCGTCAAAGTGGATGCATCCACGTTAAATGGTGCTATAACTGTCAAACACCAATAGACATTGTGGAAGCTCTTTTATATCAATGCACAGTAAACATTAAACTACTTCTGTAAGGACATGTTTAACTTTCCTGTTATACCGATTCCTATGACGGAGGTATCAAACATGTTTTTTTTTTTATTGTTCGTCGCAGTGCTTCAGTGGTACTTATGATGCTCGCTTATCGACCCAAAAGGCGTGGGTTCGATCCCGGCCCCGGTGGTCGCACTTCAGTAGAGGCCAGATGCTAGAGGCGCGTGCATTGTGCGATTTCAATGACCCGCTAATAATAAAAAAAAATACATGGGGTTTAAATCATCGCAAACCTTCGACAACGGCGTCTCTCGCATGATGAGTCGCTTTAGAACGTTAAACCACATTAACCAACTAACCTAGGTATTGTGGAGGCAATGTGTTCTCTGAATGCATTGTATAAGTATGACGAACGATTACATTATTGTTTAGTTTGTAATTAGCCTAGTATTCTACTCCGAGCTAATACCAAGCCACGGTATGAAATCGTGAGTTAAATTTTAGCTCGAGGACTTCGTAACTTTTCAAAGGGTCTATGCAGCTTCATCCTGGTAAGTGATTTTATGCTTACCTTGCACGTAAAGCAAGAGTAGTACTTGACGATGAAGGGATTACGGACTACGGAGGCGAGCAGTTTGTCCATGGCGGCTTGTTTCTGGCGGGTGAAGCGATCCATATTCACCAGTTTGACTGTGGTGACCAGACTTGCCGGTTTGTAAAGTGCAAGGTGCACCACGCTGCAATAAAATTAGTCCTCAGTGGTGTGCACCAGTGGGAAGATGAGACGAAATGAGGTTGTCACTTGAGATGAAAAAAAATGCAGGGGATAACGTAACCGCAACAAGTGTAAGCCGTTGTACATACACCGACGAATCTTCGTAGCTGCTAGCAGACACCGCTCGTGTCTCCTTGCAGTCTATTTTGTTTGTTTCTATAATCTATTACTATTCATTTACTTTAACATGATACAGTAAAACCTCGGTAATACAATCACGGCTCGCACGAATTTCGGGGTGATATGAATTTTGTCTGGTCCCGGCAAAGGCCCATTAGCATGCAGTGTAATGGAGCACGGTTGTTGCGGACCAATTTTTATCCCGCGACGTTTGATACGAAAGCACGGTACCGCGCAGGTGCGAACAGGTGCTGCCCTGCGCTGTCGCGGAAGATAGACAATCACGCGCGGGCATTCGCGGCGCGCCGCCAGTTGTCCATCAGCGGCGTGTCGTAGCCTCCGAGGCAGTGTGCGCAAATCTGGGAGGTCTAAATGCACTGTCGTGTGCCTTCGCGTTTAGATTACAGATAGCTTTGACGTCGCGTTTTCTTTTTTTTTTCGAACACGTCGACGAGGTAGCGCCGTTGTACCATGATTAAAAGCGCCTGCCACGTTAATGCAAGCCATGTCGCAGTCAGACATCTTATGAAAGGTGGTCGAGGACCGAAAGAAGAAGCGGACGTTCTTGGCGAAGGAGCTAGGCCTCGCAACGTCGATATGCACGATTGTTCAGGAAGCCTACACCTGCCAAATATCCGATTTGTGCAGGCGACTCCCGAATTTTCAGCAAACCTCCCGACTGTGCGGGCACGGCCGTAAATTGCCCGAAAAACATCCCTAGCATTACCGCGACAATGAAAAAAATAATAATAAATTAAGGCAGCTTTGCACTAGTGGTGCCAAGCCTGAAGGAAGTGCGGAACAGAGCAGCCTTCATTGTTTCTCTTCGTTTTTCTTTCTTTCCTCCTCTGCTTCGTGCTTTTTGTATTTTGCAGTACTGTCTGTTTTTATTTCTATTCTTCTCCCTATTTCTTTCCTTTCTTTGTCTCTCGCTCTATTTCTCCCTAGCGTCCTCTTTCTTTTCAATTTCATACGTGCTTTTGCCTGCGTTACGCCAAGCGACGACAGCATACTTCAGCCCGGGCCCCTAAAGTGTTCCGCACTTAATGATCATCAAGGCGCTCGAAGAACAAGAGGGAGAAGACTTTTATTTAGCGTGAGCGCGAGCTCAATATGCTATAGATGGCTATGCTATATATGGCTTTGCCTGCGGCGATATCATCATTAAGGCGCTCGAAGAACAAGAGGAAGAAGACTTCTCTTTGGAGCGAGCGCGCGCTACAGATGGCTATGATATATATGTGCTTTTACCTGAGTTACGCTAAGCGACGACGACAGCATACGATCACAGCATACGACAGCCCGGCCCCCCGGCGCTCGGCCCACGCACTTAAAAGAAAGGGCAGCGGTTCTAAAATGTTCTGGCCTTCATGTATCGCACGCAAAAACGCTCTTTAAGTTACTTTCACCGCTGTACTGAGGTGTCATGCGGAAAAGCGTACTAAAATTGGGAAGGGGTTACTCGCTGTCACGGGTTACAGCCCATCTGGGTCATTAATTATACACGCGCGCACGAGACACATATTTATGAGCACAAGTATGCTATTCGACGTCTAAAAAATTTACTGGAAATCATTCAGAGCTGTTCATGGCGTTGCTGCTACCCTGAGAAACAATAAATGAAAATGTACGCCGGCTTTTTTTTCTTGCATACTAATTTTCCATGGGCCGAATTCACAAAGCTTTCTCTTGCCTACGCAGTTTCTTAGCCAAGAATTCTCGTATCGCGAGGGATTACGATAGCAATGGCACGAATTTAACTTACGCGTCACTTTTGAGGGCAAGGAGGCAACGCGAAAGCCGATGAAACGACAAGGAAAGAAAGAAGTGCGCGCCGATAATATCAAGGCAGCACGCAAGGCATCTAGCATCGAGAGTATACGATGATGGCCCATGTCTTTTCGCAGCATCTCAGCTTCCAGTTCCGGGCGTCTGCTACAGCGCTTACGCACCGCCGCGTTGCAGCAGGCGTCTGCGGGGCCTGAACAAAGCCAAGCGCTCGCGTTCGATGAATGACCATATGTAGCTTGTTGCTCGGTGGCGTTAAGCAAGAATCCGTGCGCTATCTCGCCAACTGTAGGTGACGCACCGCTCCTATGAAAGCGCACATAAATTAATACCTTGAAGGTTTGAAGATGTGACCCAAACGTCTCCCCCTTCGTGCAATAGTTTAGTTTTATTGATGAAGCTGCGATGGCACTCAATTCACGAGGCGTGTTCAAGCACGGTAAGGTGGTCGCCATTAGGGTGTTTTTTAGCTAGACGTACAAGGTTGGATTTCTTACAAAGTTCTTGGCAAAATACATAGGAGCGGCTTTCGAGCCTACGTAGAAACTGTTCAGTAATATAAAGCAGCAGTAAGAGAGAGGTATCATGAGCGTATCTTGTCGCAGGTTCAATTCATTGCCGCATTTTGACAGGGCCAGAATAAGAGAAGGGTCGTACGCTTAGATATGTGAACACGTAAAACGAGAAAGTTTCGTCGGGCAGTTTATACGTGCTTATACTTTTCAGAAAACAATGCGCTGCAAGTCACTTCATCTTTGCAGCGTTTGCGTGAGCAAACAAATAAAACAAGCAACGTTGCGTATCGGCCTGAAGTGACATGATCACACGTGCCTCGTGAATCGAGGCGCGAGTGCTGCGCGTTTAGCAAAGAAAAAAAAAAGGAAAAAGACAGCGTTTGCGTCTCTGCCATCGTTTTTTCGAAAGAGTGAAAACGAATTGATAGAGAAGAACGTTAGGAATAGGATCCGCTGGCGCAGCAGACGTCATGGCAAGCTTCCACAGAACGGCACCGGTTGCTTGGAGAGCATACAAGATTTGTTCGCGTTACTTACTAACGTGTATGGGAGCGAAAGCTACACAAAAGCGAGCGAGAATATGACCGGGCTTATATATGAGAATAGAAGGAAATTAAGCAGTGATCTGATTAGTGACAGTTTATTTAAACGACGATAAGCGAAACAAACCGAGTATTGATTGAATGAAAGTGACATTAGTGAGTTAATTAGCGATAGTTGATTACTGAATATCGTACGTCAATGTGAAATACAGTCATGTATTTACACTCGATGGATTTCGCCTTCGAGTGAGTGGCCTCAGGCGAATTCATTACGTATTCCGAGCCTTTATTTTTTTTATCGAGTTTTGCCGGACCTTTTGCGTTAGGCGTATTTCTAGCAAAAGGAGATATATTAACAATTGCGTTAGCACTACAGTGGCCAACTCTCATCTCAAGCGCTGCCGCGGTAGTCTAATGGTTACAGCGACCGACTACAATGCAGGAGGCACCGAGTTCGATTCGCAGTGTCGCCAAGAACCCACTTTTTTTTTTAATGAAACAGCAGGTTGCACGGCCTGTAGTTATGTGTTGCGGGCACTCTTATCTTGAGAAGGTGCCCTTTCCGTTCTCTTCGACTACCCTTCCGAGCAAAAAGTGCTGTGGCAGGCTCCCTCATGGATTTCAGAAATAAGATTTTTTTTTCTAACCACTACTGCCGCAAGAGCACCCAGTCCCGAAACCTAATTATAATACCCGGGCAATTACTTTTGACGTCTCCGGCTATTCGAGGACCAGTCAAGATACCACGATGTTTTCGAGAAAATCTAGACACACGCGGTGACCTAACTGCTTGTGACCAAGATGACGGCCTTTGTCGGGACACGTTTTCGTGTTAGTTGGGTGGGATTCATTACACGCAGCAGCGCAAAACGGCAGGGGCAGACAGTAAATACACACAGTGCTGTGTTTGCGTCTTCTCTCTCGGTCCCTTTCGTGTTGCGCACCTCCGTGTAATGCCTCTGCCAATGCTTATAAATAACTCTAGCAGGCTATCGAGTTCTGAGCTGAGGGTCCCCGATTGTCCCAAGCGAAACAGCCTGGGAAAAGATTGCGGCAAATTCATTTGAGTCAGAGACGGCTACTCTTCTCTTGGTGACTGCACGGGAATGTTATACCCAAGTTTATTTTTTATCAACAGCAGTTACAGTACAGATGACACGTGTACAGACAAAAATCCGCGTATTTAGCTAGACTAGGTTTCTGCCCTTAATAGCAATTGGCAACACGTATGACAATATGCAAAAATACCACACATATATAAAGAAGTATATGTACAGCCACGGGCAAATGCTTGGTTATGCTGGTTGAAACTGAATACTTGAAATCCACATTTTCGACAAGCACAATGTGTAGAAGCAATGTTATACAGAGGAGCTGTGCTATAAACTTATTTTTGCTCGTTTGTTCCATATTTCCCAACTTCTTGCTCACGACTGTTCATTGTAAAATGAAACACCTTCTGTGAATGCACGCATTTTGTGTAAGGTTGCATTCATTTTTGCGCAGTAGGAAACATACTTGAGAAATATAAATAGGACAAAGAAAGTCAGCAAAGTTCTTATCAAAGTTACACTAAATGAAAAGCATTCATTCATTCATTCATTCATTCATTCACTCACTCACTCACTCACTCACTCACTCACTCACTCACTCACTCACTCACTCACTCACTCACTCACTCACTCACACACACACACGCACACGCACACACACACACACACACACACACAGCATAGTTTGTTGCTCCCCACTTTCATGCAATTTTTATACATCTTCATGGGTTGACAGCCCACGACAAAATATGAGACAGCCCCTCACAATGCCATGTTAGACGAGGGCAGTGTATCACAATATGGGTCATGTCTGCAAGATGACACAAAGTTCATACATAGTTCAGCTCATTCTCCACACAATAACAAGCAATGTTCAGTGACATGGACTGAAAAATTGGCACAGCTCAGAGAAATATTGGACAATACATAAATAAAACAATTCGCTGCTACTAAGCTCCTCGCCGCATGCAAACAATGCTGCTGTTGGCATATCAAGACCCATTGCTTTTCCTGAAAACACTACTCACAACGTTTTCAGAGTCTGGACATCTGCAGAGTTCTCATCCAGTAGACTCTTATTTCGCTTGGAAAAATTTCAGTGCACTGCTGGGTAAGGACTGTTTGTAATGTACAGTCGGTCAAATCTTTAGCTATCCCGCGCAGCGGCGACTTTTCTGTGTGTCAGCGCCCCGTGATGGAACGAAGTGCCGAAAAAATTGTTTCGTGGGCATGTGGTATGTGGGCATGCACTTACCCTCACCATTTTTGTAACTTAATTCAGTCATACGGCGAAGATACACAGAAAAAGATCGCCGCTCGCGAAGGATAGCTAAAGATTTGGGCGACTGTACGTGACGTGATGCTTCAGTGCCCTGCATGTTTATCTTGCGGCTGGCCTCAGCTGCAATGTCGTGAGCACAAATTTACAGAACCACAGTCTATAATGTGCCACAACAATGTAATTGTGTTTCAGGTGCATAAATCAAGGACCGCAATAAAAAAAAAACTTAAGAACGTTTACCTTGAACAGTTTACAGAATGTTAAATACATTTACAAGGAGCTTGGACAGCTTATCTGATTATAGTAGTAATCATAATAAGCACATCGTTACTTCCAGCTTCAAATTTGTTGGAAGTCGCCAGCTTCAAGACTAGAGCACACCAGCAGCACTCTTATGGCCAAACCATGGTACAGATGCATCAAAAGAGAGAAGTAAATGCATGGTATAGTTACACACCAAATGCAATGAGTACTTTTAGCAGTAATACGAGGAAAGCTGCATAGGTGATAAACAGTTGGCAGAGTATACAATTACATTAGGGGAGAAACCTATGGTAGCAAACACAGTATAAAAAACTGTTAAAACTTACACAGTACAAGCAGACAGGTCAACTGTTCAAGAGGACTGAGAGGCAACGGGATAACATTACACAGGTGCTAAAGCCTGGTGTTGGATATACTAGGAATAGCGACAATCCTCGTCCACCTAAATAATCCATGTAGAAGTTCTTTCCAGAGCATATACACACATGAAATCGTGCTTGCTATACTAATGTGTCCTGAAGGAATATATCGACCAAGTGAAAAATTACCCAATTCAATGGCCTGAATTTTTCCACTACCAAAAATGAAAACACAATTTTGGTTGTCGACCATGGCTGCTCTTTCCCACGGCAGTGAAATGCAGTGACACGCAGGCACTTTGATTTACGTGCATGTTAAAAATTTGAGGTAGCTCACATCAATTTGCGCACTACCACTACAGTGTGTTTTACATTAATGTCATGATTTGGTACATTAAGTAAAGAATTTCATTCCTTTTAAATGCTAAGGTGCAAACAAATGGCTGAATGATGCAGTGCTCAGAAACTAAACTGCAGCTGTGCAGATTGTCACCATACAATGTAAACTGCTCCAGCCATCACAATGTATTCTTTTTGTTGACGTGCATTTTGAACAGCGGCACACAGTCACTGGTAGTCTTTCTTTACTGGTTGGTCTTCTGCGCTCTGTTCGAGATACACTGTACATGACCATGGGGCACCTGATCCCATGATACTGCTGGAACATAGAAAAATACAGATGATTGTTACAACCGTGCTTATGTGTAGGAGTATAAAGTTAATAAACATGCACGAACTATAGCTGTCGTAATTTTAGGAGCCGATGACAAGTATGAAGAAACAACAGAAAAGAAGAAAAAAGTCTCATCATGGAGACATAAATAATGAAGACTGAAAAAAATTATTTTACAGTACAAATGGATAACTACGATGTTCATATTGATGGCAATGAACTTCTGCCCAAAAGTGAGGCATATAAGTCAATAAATTACATTCTATTTCGACTTCAAACTAAGTGCGAGAAGCCAACCAAAAGTGAGTTTACTATGTTACTCATGTTACGCTATGCTACAATACAACAGCTAATGTTCTTAACTTCAAAATTATGTAACATAGCCACCTCATCATGCAGTGCGCAGGAGCAATTTTGCAGACCAGAAAACACAAATCATTTGTGGATTATAAGTGGGCTTGTTGCCCGCAGTTATTTTTCCTAACAAAGTACACTTTAAAAAAATGCACTTCATTAGGAATCGTAAGCAACAAACACACTCATTATCCGCAAATTCATGCTAATGGGCTCTTACGGCTGCCACAGACACTCACCATGATTATTATTGATGTCAGTACCATGCCAGACGAATAGGCTGTGTCCTGCCCAGAACACCAAAGGTGCGCTCTATGACTTCTCTTGCCCGGGTGGCAGCTGCACTGTACTGCTGCTCAGCTAGGCCAGCCACAGACAGCAGGGAGAGCATCCGTGGCTTTCAGGCATACAGAGAGTCACCTTTAGAGATCAACAAGCGTGTACTTGGGTCACATATGATTTGTAGAAATAAACACATCACTATGTAATTGTGCTGAGAACATGTAAGGCAGAAATACAACATGCTACAACATTGAAAAAAAAGACAAGCTATGTAAGGTAAAATGCGCATTTACTGCCCTTGTGTGGCCTGAGGCTTGAACTATTCGCGAGTTTCTTTGAGAGAACAGAAGTAGGGGCATCGTGCAGTGAGGAGTGAAGGCCAAAGCACTAAGTGCAGGGCCACTCGATCTGCCACTGGAATGCGGCAAGAGTCTGGAGAGCAGGTGAGAGGTTGACGAGTGGGCAGAAATATACCATGTGACCAAACATACGAAGGCCCAGCACTCTCTACTGGAGGGCGGCGAAATACGCCTCAAATCTCTCAGTCCCTTGTTCGCCATAGTTACATGTTTGTGCGCATCCAGCAAACGTAGCAGTGTACACTTCATAGTGTCAAACATCAGAGATCTCAGCCTACACATGGTTCCTACACTTGCCGCCACGCTCACCGGCTAAAGCAAAATTAAAACAAATACAAATAATGTGATGTTTAAAAGTCACGTGACTCTCGTCGTACTGCGCCTACTCCGCTTTTCAGGCGAGAGCACTACATACTGCTCCTGCCTGTTCTCAGAGCAGCAAAAGCGCTCTCGCTCTATCGCTGGATGACAGTGCTCTCACTCCTGTTCGACCACTGAAACCCGCCAGCTCTGAAGAGAGCACTTTCAGCGTACTTTTGAGTGCTGCTGTTCTCCCTATCGAATTTGCCATATAGCTCTTTCTCCCTACAAGTTTTGAACAGCCAAGCGGCTTTCACTCACTTGCTATTTCCATGCAGAGGTTTTGAACCACAGAGCAAGTCACAAGCTCAGGAGCTCTATAAGTAATGAAAGTATTTGTGCAATTTCAAAATCACAAGCTTTTCAGTCTCACATGTATGGTGTTAAATTCATAAGCAGCAGACTTCACACTTTCGACATTGTCAGTTATCTTGCAGTTTGCTTCTTCTTAAGAGTCTAATTGGCATCGCTGTGTCAGTATACAGGCATCCACTGTTAGCAACGGTATTTGGGTTCTTAATATGTGCACATTAAGTGGTGTGCACTTCACCATCTGCACTTAAAGAATAATTAACTTAGCAACCAACCATGAAGCAGTTTTGTGCCCTCGAGGCTCCCCGGCAGAGCACAGTCCATCCAGATGAGGCTGCCACTTCGAGGTATGCTGTACGATGACACCCCCCACCATTGCAAAATACTGGCACGTTCGGGGAGCATAAGTCCTTCCTATTTCTGTACGGGTGCTACAAGTCATGAGGAGGCTTGTTTTGTCAGTGCGTGCAATTGATGTATTCCAGGACCTTGGGAAAGTCTGCAATCTGTGAAGAGGCCAAAAAAAGATACGTTAAAAAAAACCAGCATCAAAATCGCTTTAATACATATTTGGCAGTAACACAAAGTTATCGTCAAAGCTATCAAATATGCTATATTCACTTTGGAACAAACTGAATCCCCATGTAAGCTTTGCATAAAGAATTCTAGTTCGAGCTAGTTGGTACTGGTTCATAACTGAGGATATTTTGGCGCAAATCGAACGAGGACACATAACACAAAAGAACAGGAAGTTCGGTACCCGTCCTGTTCTTTTGTGTTATGCGTTCGCGTTCGATTTGCGCCAAAAGTATACTCATCTTTGCATACAGGAATATACCTGTCCTGGTAAAGTATAGTGCTACCACAGCGGTAATCTTCTATAGAACAAATTTTGAAAAAATCAAGGGAATTCCTGAAAAAGTGCTACATGACTACTGAAAAATAAATTCGCGTCAAATATTCACCTCTGCACTAACAAGTGTGGTAGACAGGCTCCTCTTAATAATCAAATAAACACCTGCTTAAATCAAACTATAAACACTGCTGACATATTTGCCTATATATATATATATATATATATATTTCTTCACATTTATGTTACAATTACTTCTAATAAAGTCCCCTATCCCTATACTTTCCTTCGCATCATTGTCTGTTAGTTCACATTAATGATGTGTTTAACAAAGCAAACGAGCCCTTAAGTTCACACTTCTTTCCTTCGTTCATAGAAGCAACAAGCCTGGCAGACTTGTTGCTTTCAGGTGGTATGCGAGGGATTATTAGTCAGCTGCCAACTCGTAATAAGATCACGTGCTACGTGACGCCTACAGGCAAAAAGAGTGTTCCACACTCGCCGTAATGCCAACAGGCGGCGCTGACTGACGCTCCCACGTTTAAAAATGCACATATATACCCTATAAAGTGGACGGAGGGATGACGGCCACCGTAGCTCAGTGGTAGAGCATCGGACGCGTTACTCGAAGGTCGCAGGTTCGGATCCTGACGGTGGCAAGTTTTCTTTTCGACCACTTTCCTTTCTTCACATTTACAATACAATTACTTCTAATAAAGTCCCCTATACTTTCCTTGGCATCATTGTCTGTTAGTTCGCATTAACGATGTGCTTAACAAAGCAAACGAGCCCTTAAGTTCACACTTCTTTCCTTCGTATGTATATATGTATGTGTGTGTGTGTGTGTGTGTATATACATAATATGTGATAGTAGCACATGTTTTATACTGGAACTCAATATGGGGTAACATTACATCTGCAGGGCTGAAAAAAGCTTACACACGTTATAGTACTACGCGATTAGCAATGAAATTAGCTGCTCAAGTTCAACTCACCGGTGGCAGAACGATTAGCAGCCGTCAGTGTCATCAGGAATGGAATGCGCTCTGCGGCAAACAGGCAAGTGGACTGGAAGCTGCCGTTGATGTAGAAATGCAAGGCTAGCAAGACGTGTCCGTCCACTGGTAAAGCGTGAGACCTCACCATGAGCAGTGGTAGTCAAGGCTCCAGTGCCATGCATAACGACGTGTCTGATGGACTCGAATACTTGTAGTCAGCAGGCGCTGGTCTACGACGTCACCCAAGGCAAGGCACCGGTGAAAAGTGTGTTCTTTCGGGTAGGCAAGCGTGACTGACGTTCACGGGCTCTCGCTGCCAGGTAGAACTCGAAATTTTCACCGAAGAACAGTCAAGGCGTGCTGCCAAAGCAGCCTCACTTACAAGAGAATGTATCGGCTCGCGACTTCGATCCGACACATTACGACGTTCGGACTGCGATGAGCACAAAAAGCTGAAATAACGAGTTAAAAAATAATACGCGAAGCCCAGAGCCAAATCCTTAAAGCACTCGTAAAGCACCATCGCAACTTCACAGGGCAAAACACAGTCATCAACGCTGTCTTTTAATGTTCTGTCACACGAGCACAGCCTCTTCACGAGTCTTGGAAATGTCAACACAGCACCAATGTTCACAACACACATTGTTTCACTTTCAAACACTGCCTTTTCCTGGACTGCTCACGAGAAAATAGCAGCGCACGGGCTAACCAGCGGCCAAGCAATAACCGAATACAGCACGTAATTCATACGTTACCGTACGCACTCGGGATCACTCAAGTAACGTGTCAAAGCGCTGTCAATTCGAAATGCCGCACTGCACCCAACTGGAGAAACTGGAAAGCGAAGCAAACGAACTGTCACCGAAACTCGAACACACATTGCAGGCTCCTCGAGTGCTAGTTGCCGTCGATACACAGGCGCCGATCCCCGCTTCATAAACACACCGAGGCACAAGCTTCGCTACGCCTCACCGTACACCGAGAGACACTGCCGTTGGTTTTCACACGGCTTACACGCACCGTCCAGTCGAAACACATCCAGTCGAACGCTGAAGGAAGTCAAGCGAGAAGCGTTTGTGAAAATTGGCACCCACACGCATACACTGTTTACGACGCCATGTTGTCTTGGCGAACTACGCAGCAGGAGCAAGCGCTGAGAGAACTCGTAGAAAGCTCTTGCGCGTTTTTGATGGCGAGATAAAAATTGCTCTTATGTGCGAGGGGGAAGATATGACGAATACGACAGGGCCGCGCGATGAAAGAAGTGTTTTGGCAACGTCATAAGATAGCCTGATGTCGAGAATACTGCTTCCCAACCAATCACAATGCGCCTCTCGCCCAAGCTGTCGTCTGCTAGCATTTGTCGTCTGCTACACTGGACGCCGGCAGCGGGGATTTCGCCGTGGCTACACTTTGATTTCCGGGCCAATCTGTCGCTTCTTAGAGCAAAATACATATCAGCGGATGAAAACAGCGTTAATTTATTTGCTCACGCCAGGTTAAATGGCAGCTCAAAGTCAAAGAGGCATGAATTCGGTAATATAGTTTGCTTATATATGCTCGAGAATCGCGAGCTTTCGCACACGTTTTCGGTGTCATTTCAAATTACTGGAGCCATTTCTTTCTGACTGCTTGCCATACAAACGCGTTCCATTTCGGTTTCTCAACAGTGAAGGTCGAAAAGCTGGATTTGTTTGTGATTTCATGCAGAATCGTAAAAATGGCTAATATGCTGTGATTTGCAATGTACGAGCCCGCCCTGCATTGGTGCAACGTGCATAGCGACAGCTGCATTTCAGACAACGTGCATATTGGGTAGTTAAAGCCAATCCAACTAGAGAAGTTGTGGAACCACGTAATAGGTCTTGATAACAGCTAACTGAAATCTTCCGTTCATTTTTATTTCCAATAGCGAGCAGCTGATGTCGTCCTCTGAACCTCTTTGGTGGTACTTTCCACCAATGCTGCGTACATCATCATACGTTGGACCTCTCATTGGAGGAAGTGGGACGCAGCACAACAGCATAACAAAAAATGTTGACCATATAGCGCGCCGCTTTCGACGTCACCGACCATTCACGTAGTACTTTGGTTTTAATCCAACCACGAGTCTTTGCTTGCATAATTTTTCGCTCCGCACAACCAATAAGCTTCCTTAATTACTGCGACACCAAGCTTATTGGACGAGTGCGAGTGTCAATACTGTCTACTGCGTACAAAGCAAACAACGCACGAAACTCAAAGCGCCAAAATAAAATAAAATATACCAGCAATCATCGCGCAGCCTTACATGGCCGCGAACTAGCTGAAAATCAGCCACGGTGCCCAAATACCCCACCGACGTTGCATGTTCTAAACAGCCATATTGTTCATAAGAGTGGTCCGGACCACTCTTAGCATTTCCTCGTAGCCACGCTATTTCTGCGGAACTTTTTTGCTTCGTGAATCCACTTACGGGCCTTTTTCGGTGACGTCAGCAAATATAGCAAGTGCATCACCACCACTGGCATGTTCCTGCACGCTCGCAGCGCGCTTTATCGCAGCGGCCGATGTGATAACCATGGCCTCTTACGAGGTTTTTTTGGCTTCGTGAATCGACTTACGCGACAAAATTTCTCTTGCGCGAAAATTTGATCGTAAGTGAGCTTTGTGAATTCGGCCCATGTTTTTTGGTGATACAAATTTTGGGTGCTAGAAATATTTTTGTTGACCCCGCGAGATTCGTATCACTGATGTTGAACTGTAGTGACAAACACACGTGTGCTCGACTTTCCCACAGCTGCAAGTGTCGCGCACTAGCGTGGTACTACATGCGTGGATTTGAAGACTTAGCTACCGCTTGACCCTCCTCAGGTCACGCCTGGACAGCAGTTGACCAGAAATCTTTTTGGGCCCGCCTCAATCACCCATTATGCATGTTCGCGTGAACTTTTGTACTTTTGCGTGTGGGCGTGTGTGCAAAATTTAAAAAAATAATAATCTTTTTTTTTTATGCCCCCCGGCTCCACGGCTATGCCAGTGCGCTTTAATATACAGTCACACTATACGGCTATTTTTGCATATACTGAATCGCTATATATAGCGATTCTATAGGCTCTTGTTGGATATATAGAATCACTAGAATCACGGCGCCCATAGGCGCGAAAACGGGCATGTCACCTAGCATTTTTGTTGTATTTCGGGGGCATCTGTAGTAAGCAGAACAACACTAATAATTAACAGATATAAAATTAGAAACTTTCTTATCCGATGTTTTGCAAACCGATCTACAACTTTCGCGAAGTGAAACGATGCGCTGCATCGATGAACAGAGACGGATGACCCAAGAACACAAAACGGACAAGGACCTTGTGTCGTTCGTCTCTGTTCATCGATGCAGCGCATCGTTTCACTTCGCAATGCCATACCAACGAGCCCCGGTGGAAGCACTTCTAAATACAACTTTCGCATTGGAATTTTTGCCCTGGTTCGTTGCTTGAAAGGTTATCTACTTAAGTGTCCTAATTAAGCAATTAATCAGGACACCAAAAATAATCTGACACATTCCAGGCAACAGTCAGCACATCGTCATTGAGTGCGTCTCTATATTTTTAAACTCTGGCTAGAGATAGGTGGGGCGCCCTGTATATGACACAGAACAATTGAAACCGACAGACAATTAAGCGAAGGAAAGCATAACCTATTAAAAATATGTACCCCATATAGATTGCTGCATTCCACCATCCACCGTAATGGTGGATTAGGGCGCTGGATATGGTGGCATAGAGTGTATGCTGCAGGATGCTGGCGAATGACGGATGCTGGAGAAAAACGGAGGGAAAACGGCTCTACAGCGTCACAACCATTGTGCCTACTTGCCAAACATAACTATCAGTATAGAAGACAGTGTAGAAAGCATAAGTACAAAAAATGTCACAGTTTCTCCGCAAGGGCGCAGCAATGAATGCGATAGCAAGAAATTGGAATATCAAACGAACACCGACGAGCGGATCTATAGTTGCAGCTTCCCGCTGAAGCACAAAGAAGGAAGCTCGAAAAGGACTGGTAGGTATACACAGGACGAGCGTGAACAACTATCACAGTTTTTACGGCCTTGTGTTTGAGCAACGCACTGCAAGTGTCGCCAACGCAGAATCCGACGCTCGTAGATATTTCTTCTTTTAAAGGGGGGCGGCTAGAGGCCCGGAGAGAACGGACGTGCGTTGCGTCGGCTCCGTGAAATGACCATTTTCTCTCGTGGGAAAGACAACGGCCTGCTAATTAAGTGCTGTGTGTGTTTTTCGGGCGTGCTCAGGATCCTGTGGACACCATTCTCAGGACTGTAAGTGGATTTTGAAGGATTTTTTGCACCTTTGGTGTTCGACAACGTAGTGAGTCTCGCTAAGTCCACCGTTCGGCCTAGCGCCGAGATGGCAGGAGCGGCGTCCGAGGGCTTTCCAGGCGTCGTCTCGTACAGCGTCTGCGGCTGCACTAGGACGATGGAAGTGAGTGTTAACGGTACGGATGCCAATCCGGCAGAATGGGAAAGCCCAGACTGGGTGACGAACGTGTCGAAACGTGTGGCGGCGCTCCAGGAGCACCAGCAACGAGAACGCAATGGTGACACCAGGGTGGCGGCTACCAGCGGCGGATGCGGAAAAGAAGGCAGGACAGTGCCTGCCGGCTGCAAAGGCCACAAGCATGGTGTACGCGGGGGGACCCTCGTACAAAGCGGCGGGAAAAAAGCTCGCGGAGCGGTCAGTGGCGTCGCACCTACCGCGTCTTCCGAACGCGGATCATAAGATTGATATCAGGCCCAAAGAAGGATTGACGCTCACCAAACTCTCGGCGCCCGTGATTGGGGGGAGCAGTCAGAGTGGCTGCAGGCATACCATGGCAGAAAGGTCGGGAGGAGGACAGGATCGTCGTGAACGACAAGCAAGGAACACTGATATACAGCACGATGATGCCAAGAAAATGTTGGGCCTGAAGGTCATCAAGCTCGACAGCAAGAAGTACGAGGTGACGACATATATGGCTGCGCCCGAAAGCTGTGGAAAAGGAGTGGCACGTGGACTTGATCTGAGACTCTCTGAGAGGCAATTAGAACTGGCTTTCTCACACGAAGAAAATCGTCCCTTTCTTGGTGTGCGGAGGATGGGCAACTCCACCTCGGTAATCATCACTAGAGACCGGATTTTAGGCAAATGCCTATTTTTTTTCTTGCGTTCCTATCGTGCCACTTTGATATATGAGCACGAATTAGGGGATAAGGAGGGCTTTTATAGTGTTTTTATAGTGCCTATAAATGCGTATTTTTGGCGTTTGTGCCTAAATGTCTATAAAGGCCTATAAATGCCTATTTTCATGAACGGCGCCTATATGAGCTCTATTTAAACTCAAATTTTGCTTTCGAGTACACTTTGAGACCGCATTTCATGTTACCGGGCAAAATTAACGTTTCGGAACTCTATGGGGTGCCACAACCTAGTTCCCTAGTTCAACAAACTTCCGGTAAGCAAACTCTAGCAGCAGTGAAATGGGACGCGCCGGCCACTTTACCCCACCGCACTGACATATGGCGCGAGCGGTGTGAGCAGGGGGAGGAGGAGGAGAGGAAAAGGCACTATTTCTGCAACCCTAAATGGGAGCACATTCCAGCGTATACAGTGCAATGGGGGAGAGGAAAATAAAGGTGGCAAGAGGAGAGGAGAAAAGAGGAGAGTGGCTTCCGTGGCCGAGGACGTGGCGGGCAGCTTTTACAGCCGGTTTTCCAGTCCAGTGTTCCCAAGGAATTGAAGCACCTCCTTGAAGACCTCGGTGTAGTGGGGGGCAGAAGACAGTAGGAGCCTCTGTGCAGGAGCCGGAAGATGGAGAACGAATGCGAAACCATGCATAGAGTGCCGTCAGGGGAATGTAGAGTGCAGGTAAAAAAAATCAGATGTGCACTTGGCTTTTGTTTCGTTTGTAATTTACTTCTTAAAGGGCGCTTCACCAGGTCACATAAGAAATTTTAGTGAGACACTGGAAGTTGTTGCGTGGCCAATGAAGAGGTTTGACCGCAAGAACTTATTAACTGGTTCATTACGAGCCGCGAAAGCATGATGCTGGTAGGTGAGCTTGAAAGATTTGCCACTCGCAAGCAAAATTTCTTCCCTGCCCACTTCGGTATCGGAGGAACTCGGAGCCGGAATATCACACGACGCAGACGCATCAACAAGTGATGCGCACGCAAGGTTACACTTTGTGCGCATGACATGCCCAAGCCAGGCCGTGCACACAAGCGATGTTGTATCGTTTCGGCGTTCTCTCTAGTGTACTGCCTGTTTCTGTGGGATGGATCCCTGTATGCGTTTGGAGAGGCTGCCATGATTGATGTATCCTTACGACGACACAACGCGTCGCACCGCTGGAAATGCTGTACGAGAAAATGCATCAAAAACACGCCAAGCGTTGTCAGGGCTGGCCCCGGCACGACGCGGCAACGGCGAGAACATGGACGCATACGAAATGTAGACAGCTTAGTCTCGCATCGCGCTCGATTCGAAGTAAAAAAATAAATAAAAACACACACAGATTCCATTTGTATGTTTTAACATTTCTACAACTTTCATTCTTCTATTCAAGCAACAGATTGCACAAATTACACATGTCGCCACGAATCATTCTCGCAGTGTCACGTACTACTCTGACGTATGCGGGACCATTCCTTGTTGTACGTCACCTCCTCCATATTAGTGCACGCGCCCATGAGATAAAGGGCAAGCGGCGTTTAGTCTGACCTTTCACCTCTTTCCGGGGCGCAGGCGTAGCAAATCTTGCCAGACGTGATCGTTAGCGCCCAGTGAATGCATTACACTTGCCAGCTCGAAATGCTGAAACCTGGTAAGGGGCCCTTTATTGTGTTCATAGACAGAGGATAAATTGACCCTACGCGATTATACCTGGCCAATACGAGGCTAAAAGACCCTTCTTGCCTTTTAGTGGTCTGACTATTAGCTCCTTGCCTGCCCTTCGCAGCCATGCTGAAAAAAAAAATTGACGGCAGATCCACGAGGTGAATGATGATGAAGCTCCTGGAAGTAATCATCGGTTAAACCGTGAAATTTCTTCCGTTAATTCGCCCGATAAAATTGACGTGAAACGATTGATTAAATGTTTTATCAAACTTTTATTGCTGGTTTCCGTTGTCCTTTCATTATGACCGCTTTGTGGTCGGTGAAATGTAAGCTAAGTGGTTCTTGCATACGAGCACACACCGACGGCAACGAGCATCGTCAACTACAAACCTGTATCGCGATATGGTTTTGATTATAAAACCATTGCTTTAGAAAACACCTGGCGTCTTTCGTTAAGCAGCTGGCGTCTTTTTCGTTTTGCTTTAGAAACATCTGGCGTCTTTTCGTTTTGCTTTTAGAAAACATCTGGCGTCTTTCGTTGGTTTATTTCATCAATCAACGGCGTTTTGAACAAAATTTTTATTGTTTAATCACGCACAGGAGAAATCTCACCAGGCACTACCTTGGAGGTAAACAATGGCTGCTACTGGGAATGAGAGACAGCAGAAGTCGGCTTTTAACACTTCTACTTCTACTAACGTTTCCTACTGGAACATGCCAATGGCTGCTAATGGGGAATGAGAGACAGAAGAATTCGGCTTTTAGTTAACGCGCACGCTGCGAATTTTTTATTGTTCAACAACGCACAGGAGAAATCTCCCACCGGCACCACCTTGGAGGTCAAAGCGTAAGACTGGTTACGCACTACGACGAGGGACGAACGGGTGCCGCTTTAAGGAGCTTCGCCCCTAAAAGAGACCCAGGAGCGCGTTTGTTCGACGGCGGGCACTTAACTCACCAGTGCTGGACAATAAAAGACACCGTGTTCTGGAAACCGTGTGAGAACATGGACAATAGCATGGCTAGTTAAACCATTGACGCTTTTGTGCCATCATAAACTATAACATTTGTTTGCTTTCCTGTCGTAGACAAAGGTCGCACATGTCTTTCTTCGAAAATTTGAGTTTTTGTAAATATTTATTGTGCCTATATTTACGATTTTGGGGGCCTAAAACTGTGTTTTGCCTGCCTGTTTTTGGCGCCTAAAACGCTGTTTTTTAGTGCCTAAAAAATCCGGCCTCTAATCATCACCCTTGTTGATGACTACGTGCCG
>JALIZH010017024.1:0-50104 GCA_030522465.1 Rhipicephalus appendiculatus | reverse complement strand
CGGTCTTTAGTCCACCAGGTTAATGAATGAGTCGCTGAGCAATGAGTTTTATCTTTGCTTAAAGAGAAGGGGACAATAGTATAGAGGGTGGCGAAAAGAACTACTTTAATAGGTGTCATCAATCTTCGCCCGCCACCCCAAGATGCCTTCCTGGAGGTCTGGCCTCGAGTTACCCAACGCGTAGAATAGCTATAACAGAACGTAGAAGGAAAGCTGGTCCAATAAAGCGGCGACCACAAGAGCACCGACATGTTGGTATATCGCCATTATCGTCATTACAGTCATTTGAAGAAACACTAATATTAGCGCTGTACAATGCTCGCAATATTCGCAATATTAATCATAAACAAGCATTTACACGCATAACAAGCATCCGTATATTGCTAGATGTTTCTTTCGAGTACATTTACATAGATCCGATGACTACTAAGGCAATGTACTATGCACCGGAAGGAGCGTTTGCAGGTGGGTTTATTAGATGGTGCCACCATATCAACAACATTCGACAGTGCTCGAGTTCGGCCTCACATAGCCTCGCGGCCGACCACGTACGGGAAGTATTATTCCGAACGCTTCCCAAGCATGAATTTTCAACTCCGCTTGGGCACATCTCTATGTATGCTTCTTGTCCTTTTGAGTGTAGTCATTAGGTGGCAGCCGTACGCTTTACTCAAAATACTCCCTCGGCAGCTTTTCTAAACGTTACACTCTCAGTATTGACCATTTTGTGACCCACATACGCGGCCAATGCATTGCCAATTCCAGCAACTGTGGACGAGAGGCCCTGTGTAAAGATTTTAACAGCTACAGGGAACCAGCACTGGAGTTTCCACGGTCGCCCTGACGGTCAAAGAGCGCATATCCCAGCCGCTCCCGCTGAATTAATCCGCTTTGCAGAGCTTCTCTCCGTTTTTCAGCGCCTTCCCTGTGAAAGCAGCCTCAAGATAAAGTGATAGCAAGTGATAAAGTGAACAACACTGCAAAATTACGGCCGCAAGGGCTGCTAGAGCTGTTCGTGCAAAAATCAAGCACGGGAACGGCGCACGTGCGAGCGCTCGCAACAGTACACTGCGGCCGGTGCGGCCGGTCGTCTGCGCGAGCGGCTGAGTTATGTCGTGACTCCCTGCTAGGGGTGCTTTTTCGGCGCGCCACCTATCCTGCGCTGGTCTCCCATACGTGTTAAGCATTAAAGCTGGCGTCAGGATACACACTTGCGTGAACTAGGCGTGTCCGCTAAAACTTCCCGCCATTTATCTCTGCAGTGAACGTTATACACAGACGTTGGCGAATCAAAAAAATGTAACAAGAAGGCATATATAAAGGCATAGAAGCAAAAAGAAAGGAAACCATAAGAGGCGTCCAGCAAGAGCTCACAAATCCAAGTAGTTGCGTTCATATAAAAGTGGTGCCGTATACTCGACGGGACCATTCATTCGTCGTTACAAATGATTTTCGCTGGCGTCGCCCGCCTTCCACTTTCCCTCTTATCAGGCGCACTGGGTAGTATGTGTGCATGTAGTGGTTTGTAGTGTGAGTGTGAGCTTAGTGTACGTGTCTTGGTGCGCATCTTTGTGGATGGCCGGGAGTGTGTACGAATGTCATTACCCTAATTATAAACCTAATATAAAGAAAACGGCTGCGTTACAACAGAAAGAATGTACCAAAAAAGACGCCATCATTCGGAGGATAAATAGAAAGGTATAAATGGTAGCATGACACAGGTCACGTAGTCAGCACTGGAGAGCAATACAGCGACCCAATGTAAAAACGACGATGCGGAAAAATAGATGAAACAAGCTTGTTTAAAATGGCATACGGTTCACTGGCAAGAAGCGAGGCTTAAACATCACGCACGATATTTATTTTCAGCCGTCCTAGTTGATACTGGCTGCAAGTGCTCGTGAGCACGGGCTTGCTCGTGAAAGGAGGCGCTTCTTCTTCCTCGGTCCGACACGGTGCTGCGCTTGATTAAACACACTCCCGGCCGCCAGGTCACTCGTTAAGCTCGAGTGAATAAAGTTTTTGTATCGGCCTGGTGGTAACAACCCCTCGCTGTTGTCGAATCTTGCAAGAACGGACATGGCCATCAGCTCCTCTGTAGACTTCCAGAACCCTTGCAAGTTTCCACATTTGTCGGGGTAATTTCTCAGTTTGGACAATGACGATGTCACCTGTTTTAACTTCGTTGGTGGGTCTCTTACGCGAAAAGTGCGCTGATCGAAGTTGCAGCAGATATTCTTTCGTCCACCGCCTCCAAAAGTTCTCAATTAGGCGTTTTCTGTAAGCATGCCGTCGTACCGCTTCCGTGCGCGTCAGGTCCATTGGCATGTCGTTGCCGCCCTGTGGTAGCGTCGTAAGCCTCCTTCCGATGATGAGGTCTGCTGGGGTTAATGCACGAGGTTCCTCGCTGTCCGACTCAATGTAGGTGAGATGCCTTGAGTTCACGACCGCCTCTACTTCCGTTAGTACAGTGGTCAGCTCCTCAAAGCTAAGTCGAGCTTTGCCGAGAACCTTTCTCAGTGGAAGCTTGATCGTCCGGACCAGACGCTCCCACCATCCGCCCCACCATGGAGCGCTGGGAAGAATAAACTTCCAGGTGATCCTCTTCTGACCCAAGTATGCAGATACATCCTCTTGGGAAGACATCTGGAAGAGTTTTTCTAAGTCTCTTGACGTCTTCTTAAACGTTCTTGCGTTGTCTGAATAAATTACGTGAGGTAGACCCCTTCGTGCTACAAAGCGTCGCAAACACATGAGGAAGGCTTATGAGGCCATGTTGGAAACTAATTCCAGGTGGACTGCTCGGGATGTAGCACGTACGAAGAGCGCTATGTAACATTTCGTCTCCCCGGCTGTAGTCACAACAAAGAGTGGTCCTGCGAAGTCAACTCCCGTGACTTCGAATGGTTTCGTCGGTGTCAGACAATGACGTGCTATAGGTGCAGTCGGAGCGTCACCTGGGCTAATGCTGAAGCGTCTACACGTATAGCAGCCGTGTATCACTTTCTTCACCAGTGTTTGTGCCCGGCAGATCCAATACTGCTCTCTCAAATGTGACAGAGTGTCTCTCACGCCTCCGTGCAGTGTTTCGCAGTGTGCTCGCATTGTCAACAACGTTGAAAAGTGATGATCGTGCGGGAGGATGACTGGGTGTTTTACCTCCTCAGACGCTTCGAGGTGTAACAGGCGCCCACCGACCCGAAGGATGCTGTTGGTATCCAAGAACGGGTTGAGGTCTTTGATGGGAGAGTCTTCCTTTGCAGATGTGCCTTGCCGAATAGAGCTTATTTCTTCTCTGAAGGCTTGCTGCTGTACATGCCTGATCCAATAATTTTCTGCTTCAGCGAACTCTTCGGCTACTAGAAATCCGGTGTGCGCCGAGTTTTTCAGGCGGCAGCGTTCAATGAATCTGAATATCCAGGCTGTGACCCTGAGTAGCCTTTCAATTCTGCTGTAACGGTCAATGTCCAGGAGTGGTGTCTATGTCGTCTCGCTGGAGATCGCAACGTGAACGGCAATCATTTCAGAGGAGATCCTGTCGTCGGTGGTGATAGGCTCTGATGGTTGTAGAGGCCATCGGTCTTCTGATTCGCATAGCCAGTCTGGTCCATGTCGCCACGCGCTACTGGACAATAATTTATCCATTGAAACCCCACGTGTGAGCAGGTCGGCCGAATTCGCATGTCCCGGACAATACCTCCACATAGAAGGATCTGTTTTTTCTCTGTTATCTCTTTCACTCTGTTCGACACAAATTGCTTCCATTTCGTTATGTCGCCTTTTTATCCACGACAACGTGATTGTGGAATCCGACCACATAGTACAGTGGATCTCGAAGTTTGTGAGTGCGCTTGAGACGTAACGAAGTAGTCTTGCTCCAATCAAGGCTCCTAGAAGCTCTAGCCGTGGCAGTGTCATTGTCTTGATAGGTGCTACACGTGCTTTTGCGACCAGCAACTCGGGCCTCGCTGAGCAGCTCGGTACGACATAAAGCGCTGCACCGTATGGCGAAGGGCTTGCGTCGCAAAAAAACATGCACCTGTAGCTCTCGTAGTGACTTGGATCCGCTGCCAAGATAACGCGGCACGGAAACCTTCTGCAGGAGCGGTAGTTGACGCACCCAGTCATGCCATTCCTCTTGAAGATCCTGAGGTAGCTGCTCATCCCACGCTATTCCACGTGTCCATAACTTCTGGAAGAAGATTCTTATAGCAATGGTGAATGGCGCAACAAATCCCATTGGATCGAATATTCTTGAAGCAGCTTGAAGAACGAACCGCTTGGTGTCACATTTTTCTTTCATAAATTCGAGAAGACCCCTCAATGAAAACGTGAAAGTATCCGTGTGTGGATTCCATGTGATTCCAAGTACTTTCACACTCGCCTCATGGAGGATAGCCATTTCCTTGCCTGCGGACTGTTCCTCATGCTCTAATGCGTCAATCAAACCGTCTGAGTTGGTCGTCCATTTACTTAATGTCATCCCTGCTTGCTGCATAATCTCCTTGGCTTCTCGACAGATTTGAAGTGCTTCTTCATCTGACTCTGCTCCAGCCACTAGATCGTGCACGTAGAATGATTCACCGAGAAGTCTTGCAGTTCTGGTTTTGCTTGAATGCACGCTCCTTAGATGGTGGAGTATAGTTGCCGTGAGTAAGTAGGGGCTACGTGTCGCTCCGAATGGCACTCGCGTCATTCTCCACTCCTGAATATCCTCCTCGGAGAAATGCAGTGCTTCTTTTTCGCGAAACCAGAGGAACCTAAAGGCATCTCTGTCTTTCTCTGCGATTGATATTTGAAGGGATGCCTTCTCAATGTCGGCTAGCAGAGCTATACGGTACGTCCTGAAGCGTAATAGTACCTTCACGAGATCCTGGTACAGGTTTTCACCCTTTTGTAGGCATTCATTCAATGAAAGGCACCCTCTTGCGTGAGAAGAAGCGTCGAAAACGATCCTGACTTTTGTTGCCTTGAAACATCCACCCTAGCTTCGAGTTCATAGCAATAAGTGTCTCATTGCCTGCGCATCGAGTGACCTCTCCCGTCATCACCGTCCACATTTGGTCGGAACCGATGAGAACACTTATGCCTTCTTCCCCGACAACGGATCCGTATAGTAGTTGATCAGCGGTGTCTTTTCCAGCCCGCTGTATTTCCGCGACGAATGGTGAGCTTGTTGTACTTGCGTCGATATCTTGGCATATGTGTGGAATTTCTATGGCTTGTAGGGCAACTTCCGCGTGTGAAAACTGACTCCGCAGACGGAGCTGCACAACACGCCGCTTTTGCGCTGCTCGACTTGACTTGCTTGCGAATGTGTTGAGCGCAATGATGGTGGATCCCACACATGGCAACTTCAGCTGCTTTGATAGCCTCTCTGTGACGAAGGTGCGCTGACTGCCTCCGTCTATGACACCTCTGATGTACCGACATGTAACATCTGTTACGGCCCAAGCCCGAAACGTCTGCAGAAGTACGCTCGTCGATGAATTCTCGAGTGTCTGTCGATTCTTCCCTAGAGATGCACATACAGTCGTGTTTGGCTTTCTTGCCGGTATTCTGGTATTTGTCCTGCCGGTTTCGCGTGTCTTCTGGCTTAATTTCTGCGGATCACACACGCTCGTCGCATGACGCCCTTGACAGGTAGAGCACGTAATCTTGCGCCTGCAATCACACGCCCTGTGGCCTTTGGTCGTGCATCGAAAGCACCTCATGTCTTCTGATAAAATGTGCTTCTTTTCTAGTAGTGGGAGATCCAGCGAGCACTGTTCCGTTGAATGTTGGCTCGATTTGCAAAACACACAGTTCTCGGGCACTTTCGTGGCGTTGTTATGGAGAACTGAAGACGTGGGTTTCGAGCCTCGAAACTGGCGTGGTTTGTTCAGCGCATTCTCATTATGGCTGTCTCTTCCACGATGGTTCGCAAGCTCGCTTTTCTCTAAGCTCTCCACTTCGATAGACAAGAAATTTATAGGCGTTCCAGCTCCGTAATAGACGCTGCATTACTGCTGTCGCTCGTCCGATTAGCGCAAAACCGATGGTACTGTACGACAAGATCATGTGGCAAAGCCCGCAGTAATATGTCGCACAACATTGCCGAAAAAGATGTCTTGCTCACCCCAAGGGTCTCCAGTCCTCTGATGTTGATGACGACCTGGTCGTACAGCTTGCGAAGAGCTGTCGGGTCGCTTGAACGGACTGAAGGTAACGTGCGAAGCCTGGAGAAGTACTCCTGTCCGAGTCTCGTTTTGTCACCGAAGTGTTTCTTGAGTATGTCGATGGCGTCCTTGTAGCAAGCTTCTGTCGTTGGCAGGCCCACAATAGCTGAAGCTGCGTCGCCCCTTAAGAAGAACCTCAGGTGGTTAAACTTGTCCGTTGCAGTGAGGCTTCCGTCGCGGTGAATCATCTGGTCAAATTGTTCCCAAAAGTCGTTCCACCGGCACAGATCACCAGCATATGGGGCGATGGTAAGCTTGGGCAGCTTGGTACCAGAGGCTCCAGCGGTACTGGCTACTGACGAAGCCTGAAGCTCCGGTCTTGATGACGTGGCCGCAATCATTCGGTCACGCTTGCTAAGCAGCTCACTCATCACGCTAGTAGTGTTGTCCTCGTATTCAACGATGGTGTTGAACTCTTGCTCAAACTCTTCATCCGCTATGTGGCTCTCTAGCTCCTTATTGATTTCATTCAGCTCATCATTGTTCGCCTTCAGACGTCCGTAAATGGCGTTGAGCTGATCGATGGTGGCTGTTGCATTACCAAGAAGAGCTCTTGCCTCGTTGATAATCCTGGTGTTGAGAGATCGTCTCGACGTCCGCTTCGATTTTAGCCGCTCTATGCCGGTCAGTTCACTCGTAGCCGTCCGTGGTCCCTGGTAGTAGTTCCCGGCTTTCGGCACCAAATTGTTTAAAATGGCATACGGTTCACTGGCAAGAAGCGAGGCTTAAACATCACCCACGATATTTATTTTCAGCCGTCCTGGTTGATACTGGCTGCAAGTGCTCGTGAGCACGGGCTTGCTCGTGAAAGGAGGCGCTTCTTCTTCCTCGGTCCGACACGGTGCTGCGCTTGATTGATGATGATGATTACAACTTTATTTTCCGCCAGATAAGGAGGCCCTCTGCTCCCCGTCCCCGGCACACAGGCCTAGGTCACGGGGGCCGGCACCTCCGCGGTTAAAAGCAGGCAAAGAGTTCTTGGCTCTTCGCGGCTTCTTCCGCCAGGCGGATGGCTTGTTGCTGTGAAGCAGGGTCCTCGCTCCGCAGCAGGGCTTCCCAGGCCTCTCTACTATTTATACTTGATTTAGCCCCCCGGGGAGCTATCGCACTCCCAGATTATGTGGTCGAGGCTCCCTCTCGCCCCACAGTGCTTGCACGTATCGTCTTTTCTATCGTCGGTGTGCACGTGATATGCCCACACCGGGTTTATATAATTTCCAGCTTGCAGGCGCCGCCACGCGACTGCCTCTCTATTGGTTAGACATTTATCCGGGGGTGGCACCTGTCTCCTGTGCAACCGATAATGTTCGACAATCTCCGTATACTTTTGCAGACGCTCGTCCATGTTCTGGCAGTCGGGCGGCTCCACAGTCACCCGGAAGTAGAGAGCTCGGGCTAACTCGTGGGCCGCCTCGTTGCCAGGAACGGACGTGTGTGCTGGGGTCCAAATTAAACTAACTTTTCTGTTTAGCCTTCTACCGGCCAGAACCCTTGCCGCTTCCGGCGAGATCCTGCCCTTTCCGAAATTCCAGATGGCCGTTTTACTATCGCTAATAATGAAGTTGGCTTCCGTTCCAACGCAAGCGAGCGCTATCGCAAGTTCTTCAGCCGTTTCTGTGTTGCGGCTTCTAATGGTGGCAGCCGATATGGGGACACCTCGGCCATCGACCACCGAGGCGACCGCCGCGCCAGACTTTCCACTTGCCGCGTCCACGTACGCAACCGACCTGCTGTCCATCGAGTCGAAGCGTCTGATTAAACAAGCTGATGACATAGACACACCGAGACAAACGCAGACGAAATGAAGGCAGGAAATTTTTACAAGGTCGAACCCGTAGACTGCTCACACACACACACACAAACACACACACGTACGCACACACACACATACACGCACACACACATACACTCGCGCACACACACACACACACACAAACATACAAACACGCACGCACGCACGCGCACACACACAAACACACACACACACACTCACATACACACACACACAAACACACACACACACACTCACATACACACAAATTAAGGCAGCTTCACTAGTGGTGCCAAGCCTCAAGAAAGTGCGGAGCGGGGTAGCCTTCTTTGTTCATCCTGTCTTTCCTTCTTTTTCTCTTTGCCAGGTTTTCTGTGTTTTCTCTTAATTGCTATTATTTTTTGTATTTTTCTTCCGATCTTTTTTTAACACGATAGTGTTTTATGCCGCGGTCCACCAAGATTTCAGTGACGTATTTCCGACACGGAAATGATGTCGAAAAAAATACACATGATCAGAAGTCAAAGAAAAAAAAATTCATCACCGGGAGTCGAAACTACGACCGCTTGGTCCGCAAGGAGAGATGCCGGGCACGATATGCACTGCGCCACAGTCATACTCTGTAGGCATTACAAACGCGCCTTATGTATCTACCACTGTCCTCTCGCAGTGCTCTTGCTAAGGTGAAGCAATGCATCATAATTGTGAAATCCACGATTAGTTTCTTCAGAGCGTCGTTTGTACGCGTCCACCCCATTCAGCGGGTTTCGAATAGGAAAAGTGCAATTTTGTCGACGCGTTAACATACTGCCAGGTGGCGACCTTACCCCCAGCGTCGGCGTCACTCGTAGCATCCATCCATACGAAAAGTAGCTCTGCGACGCGCGAGTGCTTCGCGCGGCCGTAACTCCGCGTTATGTCCGCGTTCCTAGCTCGCTCCGTGAAAAATCGCAGCCGTCCAACGGGGAGGACACGACGCGCGTTGCGTTGCCCTCTGGTCGGGCAGTGGTGCGCGAGTAGGCGACCCCTGTGAGGCGACCTTAGCGCAAATTCGGCGTCCAATCAGTGACGCTCTTCTGGCTGCCACACCGCTTTCTCTGATTCCGCTCTCACCATACAGCTACCACTAGCATATATGACCACAAGGGTTTGTTTAATCATTGCTCATGGACGTTAGTCGTCGGGGTACGAATGCACTACCAAGCGTCAACGTGGATGCGTCCACGTGAAACGGTGCTATAACTGTCAAACACCAATGGGCATTGTGCAAGCTCTTTTATCAATGTACGGTAAACATTCAACCATTTCTGTAAGGACATGTTTAACTTTCGTGTTATACCGACTCCTATGACGGAGGGATCAACCATGTTTTTTTTCGTGTCTTTCTCTGCCTTTATAGTTGTCGGTCGCTTCCTTTTTTCAAATTTTATACGTGGTTCTGCCTGCTTTACGCCAAGCGACGACCGCATACGACAGCCCGGGCCCCTAAAGTGCTCCGCACTGTTAATTGCAGATGGCGAAGCATTCTTCGGGATCGTAACATTACCGCATTACCAGTGAAAATGTTTTGGCGTTTGGGTTCACGTTTCTGATACGCCCCTTCGCTCGCTCCTCCGATGTGAGCGACTGCAGACAGCGACGTTTCCTTCTTGTAGGCAATGTGGTCTGTCTCCTCTTGAAGACATCGGGCATGTGCCACGTTTGTCTTTGAAGTGCCGCCTGAGAGGAGTGTTCCTCCCCCACCTATGCTGAGCCCTGTTCCCAAGTGGGGTCTTTTTTATCTTGAAACCCCTGTTCCTTCCTTCCCCTCTCCGAAAGGGCTGCATGTGCGACCTTCACAGTGCATTTAGTCATCATCTTTGTCGGCTAATAGTGACGAAGGAGAGGATGCAAGATTGCATCGTCAGTTTCTACCCGCCAGCCCGAGCAACAGCACCGTTTCTTTAAAGGGACTAATTGAGTTCTCGTGAACGTTCTAAAGTGGAATGTAACCATCAACATGTTAATCAGAGTTTATATTGTTCAAATGGTCAGAAGCGTTCGACAGTCAACTGGCTGGATAGGGGCCTCTCTGACCCGTCAAACGTGAGCTGCGAGACCAGCATACAAAGTCTTAAGCCGTATAGACGAGTTGCAAAAAGAATTCGTTGCAGTGCCATCCGCACGTATGTACGGGAAGCAGCCAACGGCCGCCATTGTGCATGAGCAGTCCCGTGTGTTTGGCCAGACATGCATACCACCTGGATCACACAAACTGTTCACGTCGAAATGAAATGCTTCTGTCACGTTCATACTTCTTTTCCCTCGCATGAGCGCCGCGTTGCCGCGTTATTGCATGCTTTTTTTTTTATTTGGTTCCGTACACAGTGGCGGCTCAGCCCCGTGCTGCTTGAACTTTTCGGGGCTTTTTACAGTGTTGCTGGTATCTATGCAACTCGTCTGTTCTCCGCCTATGCACCGTACCGCT
This sequence comes from Rhipicephalus appendiculatus, assembly GCA_030522465.1. NCBI lineage: Eukaryota > Metazoa > Arthropoda > Arachnida > Ixodida > Ixodidae > Rhipicephalus > Rhipicephalus appendiculatus. Next base: position 39,648 of record JALIZH010017024.1, on the reverse strand, counting down.
TTCAGTGCCTGTATTCGAGATGTTGTTGCCGAGGCATGTCCGCTTGTTCCTCCGGCGTGGACGAGCTGGCCGCGCAACAATGTTTGGGAACATTCGAAATTGTTTCAGATTGTTCCATTAAGACTACGCGCAGGGCGCGACTGAAGTTTATTCTAGAGCTCACGCGAGCAACAGGGGCAACGCTGGAAAGTTCGATCACTGGTGTATAAAAGGTGACGCGTTCCTCCGACCAGTGGCGTAGCCAAGGGGGGGGGGGGTTGGGGGGGTTCAAACCCCCCCCGAAATTTTTCAGTTTTGCTTGCGTATATATGCACCCACACATACAAACGCACGCACGAACATACATAAAGTATGGTTGAACCCTGTCATGATTAAGAGCCCTTCGAAAGGAAGACGACGACGAGGAGAAAACAACGTTCGGAACGGCGCGAGCGCGCACCGCAACGTAAGGCCCGAGGCGCGTGACCCGAGCCGTGATCGGGGCGCAACCGAGGATGAGCTGGCATTGTCGACGTGGGCTTGGACGAAGAAGGTTGTCTCGCCAGCAGACGGACTGGCGACGGGAGCGGCAGGACATCGACTCGGCAGGCTGTGACGCGGGCGTCCCGAGAGGTGGCCGGAGACCTCGACCCGGTTCGAGTGAGGCTGCTCGGGATGCAGCAACCGCGCACATCCCTCGCCGACGTTCCTGGCGCAAGCCCCCTTCGGCACCGAGCCACCGAAGACAGTCCCCGGCGGACCACGTCAGCGTCCAGCACCGGGTAGCGCCAACGCCGCTAGGCCTAACTTCCGAGGCCTCCGCCACGCCAGTGAGGAAGTCACGCGAGACGGCGGACGTAGGCAGCGGCCGGGACGGCGACGTTCGTCAAGCACGTCGAGAACCCCGAGAGTGACAGAGCGCGACGGATCACGGACTATTACTTGCTGCATCAAGTAAGACTGACTCTACGTTTGGTGGGCTACAAAGCCAGGGTTACTGTACCAAGCGATCAGTAATGAGCAAAGACTTCTTGAGACAATTTATTTAGACCAGTAGGAGCTTAGTACTGTAGGAGTTTAGTGCTCTTGTGTTTGTTTTTTAAGCTTATTTCTTCTACCTGTGTCGTTCTTGAATGTCGTGCATTTTTCTTTATTAAATATGTTGTGTCGTGAAGTGTGTCTTGTCTCATTCCATTATCCGTAACCACCGGAATTCGTGACAAACCCCCCCCCCCCCCCCCCCCGAAAAAAATTTCTGGCTACGCTACTGCCTCCGACGATCATATTACCGACGGCCGACAACTGATCGCCGCTCTCAGTGTATACAACCTGCATTGCTTGTTATTTGACTGTTAGTTTTCTGGGCACAAGTTTGCCCAATAAAAAGTTTCGTCTTTAACACTGTTAAAGACGGAACTTGTTAATAACAACCCGACTACAGCCTCATTCATTGTCACGATCACGTAACATATATGAATCATTTAACTTCAAAACAAGGTACTCGTCTCGAAGCCAATCGATTCGCGGAATGCTGAAGTAGCGCCCATCAAAAATCATAACCCTCATTCATTAACAATGTTAGCGTGCTTGTGGGAAACTGGTGATCCACTTGTACTTCTTCAGTATGTACCTCTATTACTAGTTACGAAAGGACAAGAGTGATTCGCCAGTGTACTTAAGTCCACACACACGCAAAACTGCAAAATATTAATTATTGTTTCCAGAACAAACAGTTCTGTCGCATTTTGAATAGGGTTTCCTGTGCGGCGTCTCCTCTCTTTAACTAGGGCTGTACCCATAATTGCTCATCTAGCATCAAGTACGATGGCATAGTTTGCATTCGAGAATGGAGTTGAAAATAAACCTAACGAATATTTTTCTAAGGTCAACTCTGTTCAGTCCTTATCATTAAAGACTGGCTGACAGCGCAGGGAAATGACAGAGAGACGGAGAAAGAGGGACGGGGGCTGGACCGCAATTGCAAGCGCTGAATAATCGTCAATAACACAGCGTGAGTTTGCAGGTGTGTGACATTTTAGCATACAAAGACGAATGCGGTACTTACGCAAAATGCGGCTGTAGGACTTCCGAAGTGAGAAATGTTGCGTGCAGTATGCATTGCTCCGAAATACTCCTATCATATGTCTTACGGCGACCTTTATCAGTTAACTATGTTCATTTTTAGACCCATGTAATTACCTTATTTTATTTTTGCGCTTTAGATTTCCTTACAACGAGACCTGGGGTATATTGAAAGACGTCAAGTAATTATTAATACGACGTGTGGTCGATGGACCGCACGAGTGATATTTATTATAAGTTTGTGGAATGAGATCGCAAAAACAATAAATCTGTATGTTCGTTTTATTGCTCAACAAAGCATCAAGCAGCGTTCAAATTGTTTTGAAGCTTTCTACAGCAAAAAAAAAAAAAGAAAACGAAAAAAACAATTAAAATATGCACTTTTATGCCAGGATGTGTTTGTGGCACGCGTCGTATACGTAGTGGGACAATCACTGGTGTATAAGAGTAGAATACTGTGCTTCGTTTCCAAGTAATTTGCAGTGCGTTTTTTTTTCTCTTCTTTTTTAATTTTTTTTCCGCAGCCAACGTTGTGCAATGCCGGTGATGAGCGGGCGACCAGACATATTCGATGGGGCGGAGAGCATGGGTCGCATTCCTTGTGTTCTTCCGTCTTTTTCAAGGACAAGTGCACACATATATACTTCATCACGCGGACGGGAAGATGACAGCCGCTGTAGCTCAGTTGGTAGAGCTTCAGACGCGTTCTTCGAAGATCGGTGGTTCGGTCCCTGCCAGCGGCAAGTTGTCTTTTTCGTCCACTTTTCTTTCTTCACATTTACAACATAGTTAGTACTACAAATAACATCCCCTATACTTTCCTTGGCTTTCTTGGCTCTTCGTTCCAATTAATCTCGGTCCGCTAAGTTTTGTTCTCTTATTTGTCCAAGTGTGTCTGGGCAATTGAAGAAGAGCTGTTTCAAATGTATGTATATATATATATATATATATATATATATATATATATATATATATATATATATATATATATATATATATATATATATATATATATATATATATATATATATATGAGTGATCGACCACTTTGCATACACAGAAGACGAGACAATATTCAGAGAAAGGGTTGAAGCGCGCACAAAAGTCTCGCCGAGAGCCACCCCAGGCCATGTTTTCAGCAACGTAGCAACGGCATGGCGAAATGGCTATCCTTGGAGGGCCTTTTCACGCGTGCAACCAAGATATTACAGGGTAGGCATGCAGGCGCGCTCTCCAAATGACACGGTTGTTGAGCGATGGATTCGCGTACGCCATCATTCAGTCGCGCGCACGTACCTGCTGCGGCGAGCGCCTCACCTCATGTTGGAGAGCCCGCAGTCTGTGTGCAGGTTTACGGCAGGGGCAGGCAGCGCCGCTTGCAAAATGACGTTCGCGGCTGGCCGAAGAGCTTTCAAGTAAACGATGCGCAGACGCTGTCGGTTAGCTTCTCATTAGCCTCTCAGAAATACGCGATTGCTAGTTTTCCAGGTAGAGGATCGCCGTGTTTGTAGTTTGAGGTGGTTAGTGTGTAAACACGGTCATTTGGCGCAGAAAGACAGCGTTGTCAGAAACGAAAAAAAAAAAAAACACTCCTTGGAGTTTCAGGAAGAGGTCGAGCCAATTTCTTAAAGATACACAGGTCCCATGTTAACGCGATAGCGTTAAAGAGCTCGTTTCGCAGAAATTCACGTCTCAGAGTTTCTGGAAGAGGTCCAGGGAATTTTTTAAAGAGACACAGGTCCCATCTTAACGCGACAGCGTTAAAGAGCTCTTTTCGCAGAAATTCCGGCGTCGGCGGCGGCGTCGTTGGTTGTGAGCGAAAAATCGTCATCTTGTCCATGACCGAAAAATCAAGAAAGATGCAAATAAAATAAATAATCAAACTTTCCGGGTTCGAGTGAGGATCGAACCTAGGACGCCTGCGTGGCAAGCAGATGTTCTACCACACAGCCACGCTTCTACTTGGAGTTAGGTTGAAGATAACTTCATCTCCTTGGAAATGCAGTGAAAATAACTCTTTCTTTACAAACACACGCGTCCTGTACACAGGCGTCACAATACAACATGTATTATCGCAGTAATACCGCATGTTACAAGCGTACATTGCCATCGGGTGTCAGAACATGTGAATATCATAACATCGCGGTTCAAAGCCGGCCACCCATTACAAAAGGCACAGACGTTACTGCGCGTATTCCCTTAAGACCTTAAGTAGGTGCATAGCAAGTGGGTCATTTCACGCCAAACGTCCCAGCCATTTTGGCGACCATCCCAACTGTATTCGAAAAAAATTATGCTCATTTTCTGCATTGAAAACATTGAATTGCTAGGATATCACGGAGAGAAAAAAAATTTTGGTCACGTGGGTGCCTTCCGAATTTTTCTGAATGTCGTCTGGGTGTTGTTTGTGAGGAAATTTATTCTAACAGTATCGTTTGTTGTTTTTACACCAAATTTAGTTTACACATTAAGAAAAAGCGTTTGTGTAAGGTGGTTGAAACTGAATAATATTAGTACAGGTTTTTTGCCAAATGCGCCTCCAAGAATTTAGCCTTAATGTTCTATGTTTGCCGACGAGGGTAGCGACGTGGGCTTGTTGGTGCATAATGGAAAGGTAGTTTCTTAGCGCTGGTGTGGACGAGGACAAATAAGAAGAGACACTAGACACATGGGCGCTACTCACAACAATAAAGTTTAATCCTTGATCGCGTCGAACTATAGTGCCTTCACGTACCCGTCCCAAAATCATGTGACCTTCGTAAGATAAATGAAGCAAGTAAACCGGGACGAACAGAAAAAAAATTTTTTCTACGGCAGAATCAAACAAAAAAATGATAATGTTTTTTTACGGTTTGCGCAGAAAACTAATCTCTTTGTCAGAGAGGGTTAGCGAAGTCTTGCTGATGCAAGAGCTACCGTAATGGTCAATTTGCTCACTTTCTATTATCAATCGGGTGACTTCGCAGTTGCTCTTTCTAACGATGACAGTTTTGTCAAACAGCGGTACACACGCGCATTGTTGGCAATGAATTGCCAGAAAACCATCCGCGGGTGTCTTATTACATTTGTAGTGGTGTTCTCGAAGACGATCGTTCACGCACATTCCCGTTTGTCCAATATAAAAACGCTGGCAAGATAATGGAATACGATAAACAACACCTGATTTGCACTCAACAAACTTTCTCTTGTGGTTCTTATTGCAGTTGTCATTAGTCTTCGTTGGATTAGTTTTCCTACACAAACTTAACAGTTTCTTAGGCGCTGAGAAAACAACATGTACATTGCCCCGAGCCGCTATTTTCTTTAGGTTGTGCGATATCTGGTGGATATGTGGAATTACAGCTACATTGCGTTTGTCAACAGCAGGAATTATGTTGGTGCTACGTACGGCACCACTAGCTTGTAGGCGCCACAGTGCACCTTCAGCTACCGATACTAACAAATCAGTGGGATAACCTGATGTCAAAAGTCGCGACACTTGTTCATTGAAACTGCTTTGCATCAGGTGGCAACATGACTTATCGAGTGCATTATTAAAACACAGCTTGGTGATACCACGTTTTATCAATTTAGAATGGCAGGAATGATATGGTAAAAGCGCCTTATTAGCCCTCGGTGAGTCTTATTTGTCCTCGTCCACACCAGCGCTAAGAAACTACCTTTCTATGTTTGCATTTTTTTTCGTTGCAATATTGCGCCTTGTGTGAATATGTAAGTCATGAAAACTTAGTCTACCTAAGGTATATTTTGCGAAAAAATGATTTTTCAGACTCCTGAAGTTTCCAAATTTTAGGGGAAAAAAATCACAAATTTCAGAAAATAGTCAGTTTTGTCCACATTGTGACGCAATTTGAACCGTGTGGTGCTCCAATTAAATATCAGCTTTACACCTCAATCGGAAGCAAATGAACAGCTCTGATATGGCAAGTTTTATCATCACAATTTCTGTTTTAAGGAAGAAAATAATTTTTTAAATTTCCCATTGACGGCTATCTTCCCATTTCGTCATACGACAGCTTCGTGTTTGAAGTTCCCCATTGTCGTCAATGGGGAAACTTCAAAAATTATTTCCTTCCTTAAAACAAAAATTGTAATGATAAAACTTGCCATATAAGAACAACTATTCATTTGCTTCTGATTGAGGTAAAAAGCTAAGTTTTAATTGTAGCACCACAGGTTGCAAATTGCGTCTCAATGTGGACAAAAATGACAATTTTCTGAAATTCGTTATTTTTTTTCCTAATATTTGGAAACTTGAGGGGTCTTAAATTTTTTTTTGCGCAAAATTTACCCCTTGTACACTAAGTTTTTATTACTGAGATATTCATACAAGGCGCAATAGTGCAAGGAAAAAAAATGCAAATATAGAACATTTTGGCTAAATTCCTGGATGCATATACTGCAGAAAAATTGCGCTTATATTATTGAGCTTCAAACACCTAACAGATACACCTTTCCTAAATATGTAAATCAAATTTGGTGTAGAAAGAAGGAATTAAACTCTTAGAATAAATTTTTTTTCACAAGCAACATCCCCACGACATTCTGGGAAATTCGGAAGGCACCCACGTGACCAAAAATTTTTTTTCGCGCCGAAATATGCTAGTAATTCATTGTTTTCAATGCAGCAAATCAGCGCGATTTTTTTGGAACACATTTGAGATGGTCGCCAAAATGGCTGGGACGTTTGGCGTGGAATGACCCTGGTTCGAAAACATTTGCCGTTCATAACTGCTCGTGGTTTAAAGCGTGCTACCCATTACATAGTGTGCACTAAGTGGTTCCCGTACGCACTATGGACAGGATATCGCTATCATGTTCAACTCTTAAAGACGAAGCTTAAGGGTCCCCCCAATTTTTATTTGTTCATTAGATTTCAATGAGACAGGTGATAAGTTATGATGAAGAAAACAAAAAAAAAAGGCTTCAGCTTGGGGCTAATTAAGATTGCCGATGATATATTTACTAGGCAGTTCCTAAGCTAGACTGCAGACTCGTCTTGGCGGCTTAGATATTGCGCTGCTATTTACAGACCACCATTTCTTGTGTCGCATTGCAATTCGGTAGGCGCCTACGTTTGCATCCATCTGATCAGTACCACCCGTTAAGCAGTTATATTGGGTAGCAGCATTAGGGCGAGGTACTTGGATCTTCTGCGCATTTGAAGGCTACTTCACGTCAGGGCTTTTATCTCCTACACCTGAGCAGATATTTGGTGATCCATCGCCTTGTTCTTCATACTCTGCTTCGTCTTCATCACAGTCGCATCCACCAATGGGACGGCCGTCAGCAAGCGCCGTTTTAGCGCCTGCTCTAAGCTGCCTACTACTTAGGTTGTCTACGATTTAGGTGCACAGAACTCCAGGTGGTTGAAATTTCTGGAGCCCTCCACTACGGCGTCCCTGATAATCATAACGGCGTTTTGGGACGTTAGACCTCAACAGTTACTATATATTACACTTAGGTTGTCTAAGACTACCAGAATCCTCATCTGCGAAATGTTCGTCTGAGGAAGCAGTAGCCTCCGATAGCTCAATGCTGATAGCCGACATAACTTCATTGTCCTCTTCGAATATTCCGGCTATTTCGTTTAAAGTAAACCTCGGCATACAATAAATTGACACATCAGTGCAGTGGAATAACCCTACAAGGAGCGTAAAACGAAGTAACGAACTCAACCGAAATACGGAGCTTAGGGGCCTATGTAGCTTGACCATATGGCAACACGTAAAACAACACGCTTGTTCGCGATCAAGTCATTCGTCAACCTATTTCAAATTTTCTCCGAAGATCGCGTATTGCAGGTATTGTACAGGGGCATGTGCATCACGCTATTGCAAAATTAATACTACAAAGAAATCCACTTCCACGAAGAAGCGTTGAATGCCGACGCGCCGAAATGTAGAAACACTATTTCGCACTGGTTTTAGCAGCTCCCCAATAAACAAAGGAAACTTCTGCCACATGTTGTCTGTAAGGGGTACCCGAAGCTATTGCAAAGCATATTGCCGTGATTTTGGTATGGTTTATTTTAAACCTGCACAAATTGAAAGGCTTCGTTGGGATATGCGTGACATTAAGTCACGCTGGTACCTAATGGATTAATGGAGGAGGTCACCTTGAAATAGTACGTCTATTTTAAATGCGAATGCATTTCATAGTCGGGCTATGTCAGGCATCCGGCGTTGTCCGGCGTTGTCCGGCGTTGTCCAGCGTTGTCCAGCGTTGTCCAGCGTTGTCCAGCGTTGTCCGCGGAGGAGGAGGAGGATAGGTTGAGGAGGTAAGCGCCGGCAGGTGTTAGATGTGAAGCATCTTATGGCGAAGCTTAATCCGGTGGTGGTGGTGGGCGGCGTGACCACCCTTACTGCGCATGCGCAAACCCTTTAAAAAAAATAAAAATAAAAAACCTCCTCTCTCCCTCTCTCTCCTCTAGGCATCCCTCCCCGCGGCAACCACAGCCTCACTACGCATGCGCGTCCCACCTCTCTCTCCTCTCCAACGCTCCCCCCCTCTCTCGCCTCGCGACGCCAACACAGGCAGCGTCTGCTAGCGAGTTTCTTGGTTGAAAAAACCGACTGCTCGCGCTGCACAACCGTTCACTGGCCACCCCGTATATATGGCAATGGATCTCGACCTCCAAGGTGGTGCCGGTGGGAGATTTCTCCTGTGCGTTGTTGAACAATAAAAATTCGCAGCGTGCGCGTTAACTAAAAGCGGACTGCGAGTCTCTGTGTCCAGTCGGAGTCTCCTGTCTCTCATTGCACATTAGCAGCGATTGGCATGTTCCAGTAGGAAACACCGCTCCATCGCTGCGTGCTTTACGCATACCCAGTTTTAAATGCGAATGCATTTCAAGTGCGTGAGGGCGCTCGCATCGCGGGAGCTCGGCGGAGCTATATATGAAAAAAAAAATAAAAAAAAAATAAAAAAAAGAAAAAAAAGAACAAAAAAAACAAATAAAAAAAAAGAAGAAAAAAAAAACAAAAAAAAGCAAAAAAAAAAAAAGGCGCTGCGCCGTGCTCCCGACCGGGCTGCAGAAATTAGGCGCCTTTTCCTTCTTCGAACCACAACAAACAACCACCATATATAAATGGAGTGAAGCGCGCGCGAAATGCATTCGCAAAAAGCTAGGTTAGATTTTCTTTGTCAACTTTTGAACAAAAAGCTAGCTCTGGACCCATCCGCCTATTTGACACCCCTAACTAGCAGGCCTACCCGACACCACCACGCAAATGCCTTAACCCCATATTTTTCTCGCACTAACACATTTAAGTTTTCGTATTTCCCAAGAACCATTGAGGAATGGAACTGCTTTACTGGTGTATGAATCTGTAAAAAAAAAAAAAAAACGTTGTTTGCCATTTATGTTGTTTCTGCTCTGTAATTCATACGTTGTTTGTATTCTTTTTGTATGAACCACCCTGCTTGGACCTAGAGTCCGCAGTATCGAATAAATAAAATAAATAAAAAATTTCCTCACGATTCCCTTCGGGGAGGTGGGGGGCATTTTTTTGTTTTATTCTGAGATTTATGTTAAATTGTCGTTTGTATCTTCGTTAACTGATTGAACCGACGCCCCTACACCGCATTCCACGGATTGCGCTTAGTTCTGAGCAGTTTGACTGACCGGAAGCTTCCAGGCTTACTGGCAATTGGGAGGTTTATTGGGCTTCACAACTTGTGCATTGGAACAGGAATTTCGAGTTCTGGGGGGCGACGAAGTCATCACAGTTATCTCCGATACCGCTAGGAATGACAGCTTGTCGTTTTATTTGTCTATTTTAAGCGTCGAGAACTGACAAACTAATCTCAGTGCACCGTCCTGACCCCAAGCATTTAGGAAGAGCAATAGTAGAGCTGATTGAATGGTATTGGCATATTCGCGCTTTCATAGATAACTGGCAAGACTCGTGGAACGGAGGCAGTCCCTGACGATTAACTTGAGAGCGTGCACGTACATAAAATTGTTGATGATGATTGTGAAGCAGAAACGTTTAGTGCAATAAACGGACACGAATGAAAAAGGCATTGCTGTCATACTACGTGTCCAGGAATTAGGGACATCGCCGAACAGCGCCTCTAGCGGTCGCCCTTGGAAACATGCGCGTTTTCTATGGGAGAGCGTCGTTTTTCGCGAATAACTAATGGTAGAAGCCATCTTTCACTAAGTTCTCGAGGAAATAGGCTCTACGTAACCATCCCGACATGTCATGGAAGCAGCAACATTATTTACGTCCAAAAACCCGTTCCAAATTGCGGGCGAAGTTTTAAGTATGGGACCCTATGGAAACGGTCAAATTTAGGAGGGTTTTCTGGCCACAAAAATGCGATTTGCGACGAAACAGTAGCATCGATTGGTAAGTTCCCGGGGATTTATCAACTTCAATGACTCAGCTATCACCTGGTTGCAGCAGCAACTCTTCGAATGGCGAAAAAGTTGTTCCAAAACCGCAGTTTTCATAACAAGGTCGCGGAATTCATTGTGGTAGATATATAAACTGGGTTTTCGTCCGTAGAAACGCGTTGAAGCGATAGCCGAGCGCGTTGAACGACGAGAGATCAAAATCGCTGAAAACGCAACCGCGAGTTCGCAGGTTCGATCCCGGCTGCGGTGTCCTTTTTTTTTTTTTTTCTCGCTTAGTCTCGATGCCTTTCGCCAGATGGCATACGACGAAATGTAGGTCATTTAGTTTCGGTTCTTGTTTTTGTTACTTTCTATCCGCACCAAAGTTATCCTGCAAAAAATAACTGGTTTCATGGTATCGTACAATACTAAAATGCTTCTAAGCGCCTTTCTCGTTTAGATATAAAGTATCCAGTCAATAAACAGAAAAACGCAGATAACAGGTTTATAAAGTTGGTTTCTTAAGCTAAATGTTTATGGAGATATTATGAATATTTTTGCCTCTGCAGCTATGCATAGGAAAGAAGTATTTTTGCGACTCTTGTGCTGCCTGAAACGTATGAAACAAATGTTTAGCGTCGATTGTGTGGAATTAAAAGACACAGAAGTATACAAGTTTCCAGCAATCGCAGTTGTAGTATTCGTACAATGAAATACAGCTGAAGCTATTTGACGGAGTTTATTTGCGTTATATCAAAGCGGAATTTCTTGCGTAAACCATCATGGTCATCGATTCTGAAATACGTTGCAATAACGAATTCGTATTGCTTGTTCGTCGATAATGTCGCGGCATTTTTACAGGAGGAAGCAATTCATGTTAAGTTTCTTGCAGACCCCGTGGATAAGAAGTTTTCTGTTAACATATTTGTCAAAGAAGATGGCTGGGCATTTTATGAATTTTACACGTTCTAGCGCTGGTTTGATTAGTGCAAGAGAACGGGAATTCTCCTCTACAGCTTTATGCGGTGAATTAAAAACATTATATTTGATTTTTAGAGCGTAAACTCTCTGACGCTATATGTTCCAAGTTCATTCGTCGCGTCTCATTGACCTTCAGCCGCCGGAGCTCTAGCGTGGCAGGCGTGACGTCACACCACGTGGTCCGCTGGCCAGAGGCCTCGCAGCTGCGCAATGGTGGCTAGCCACCATAGCCACCATATGGTGGCTAGCCACCATAGCGGCGCTGGCTCGGAGCCTCACTGCTGCGGTACCACATGACCAGGCGAATGTTCAAAGCTGCTTCGCCAGCGCTTGGTCCTGCAATGTATGGCACGTGGGCTGGGATCGTCCGTGCATGCGCTTGAGCGGAAGCGACAGGCTGAATCCACTCATCCATTACACATAGCTATGAGGCAGGCTGTGAAATCTTAAGCAAAGTGGAAGTTGCCAGCTCAAAAACATCGCAGCCAAGAGAGGTCAAAGTAGCACGTTACGGAGACGCTTAGCAAGCGCGGACGCGTGCCGAGGTCAAAGCTACTGCAGCCCCCCGCCGTGGTTAATCAACACGAACAATTACAAACTGAAGAAGAAGCCCAACTTTAACGAAACACTGCGTCTATAATCTTTGGGAAACAAAGCCAAACCCACGTTTCGCTCGCGATAGATATGTTTTACAAGAGTTTAGCACACCTATTTTTCTTTCTGTATTTGGCACTAGCTTTTTTGAACAGAACGATTTGTGGATGTCCTTGCACTCATTATTCGGACAAATTATGTTTTGAACCGGAAAGTCTGCGATGCATTTCAGAGTTCCGTCCAGCATACATAAATACTCGAACTTTTAAGTGCGGTGCACTTTAGGGTGGCAGGCTGTCGTACGCTGTCGTTGTCGCTTGGCGTAACTCAGGCAGAACCACATATGGCATAGCCAGCTGTAGCATACTGAGCGCGCGCTTCGCGCCAAAGAGAAGTTTGCTTCCTCTTGTTCTTCGAGTGCCATGATGATGATTTTAACGCGTCTTCTTCCTCCTGTTCCTTGAGCGCCTTGATGATTATACGTGTATCAACGCAGGCAGAACGACATATACCATAGCCAGCTGCCGCATATTGAGCGCGCGCTCACGCAAGGAGGGTCTTCTTTCTCTTGTCCTTCGAGCGCCTAAAGTGCGGTCATTACTGTTATGGCTGGGGAAATACGACAACACAAGGCACATATAAAAATTGAAAGAGGAAGCAAGCGAGAAATAGAGTGAGAGAAAGAAAGGGAAAAAATTGGATGAAAAATATAAATAAAGAGAAAAAACGCAGAGAAAACTGGAAAAATGAACAAGAAAGAAAGAGAGGAGCAAGGAAACAAAAAACGAGAGAGAAACAAAGAAGGCTGCCCAACTCCGCAGTTCACACTCCCTTCAGGCCTGGCACCAATAGGGCGAAGCTTCCTTAATTTTTTTTTAACACGAAAGCGTTTTATGCCGGGGTCCACCAATATTTCAGTGACGTATTTGCGTCACGGAAATGACGCTGAGAAAATGTACAGGATCAGATGTTAAGGAAAAAAGTTCTGTCAACGGGAGTCGAACCCGCGACCTCTCGGTTCGCAACAACTGATGCCGGGCACGATATCCACTGCGCCACGGCAATTTTTATTTTCTGTATTGCACCACGCCATGGTCACACACTCCAGAGTCTTTACAAACGGGCCTTTTATATTTCTCACTTTCCTTTCACAGTGCTTTTGGTCGGCGGGGTTGTGGCGCTTTCTGGTAGTGGTAAACAGAAGTAGTGCATCATGACTAGGGCTTCCGCGATCAGATCCTGCAATGCGTCGTTGCTGCGCGTCCGTCGCAATTTTGTCAACGTCTGAACACACTACGAGGTGGCGACCTTAGCCTAAGCGTTGGCGTCGCTCATAGCATCTATCTAACTAAAAATCCATACCAAAAGTATCCATCCGTACCAAAAGTTCTGCGACGCGCGCCTACCTCGCCTCGCTGTAATACCGCGCTCCCACTTACGCTCGCTGAGAGAGACACAAAAATTTTTATTAAAAGAATCATTCAGTCACGTCAGGCATTGCGCGACGCCCCTAGCCGTCTGCAGGAATCCCTTGAGACACGGCAGCATCAAGGGCTTGACTGATGAGTGTTGCTGGACGTTGGGGTCTTGGCTACGGAGCAGAGCCTCCCAGGGTTCTAGAGTGTGTGAACCATCGTATTGACTCGAACATGTCCACACCATGTGGGCCAAATTTGCTGCTTAACTGCAACATTTGCACTGTGGCCGCAAAACTGCTGGGTGCCACTTGCTTTAGAGTACGGGGTTTGGAAAGATCCCTGTCTGAAGAAAAATCGTGGCCGGGCTACCGGAGACACACGACGTGCGTTACGTTTGCCTTTAGTCCAGCCGCGGCGTTCAATAACTCTTTAACGTGCAGCGGCATTTCGACCTTATCCTGCGTTCATTCAGGGACGTTCTTGGGGCTGTCACATAGCTTTTTCTGTTTACACTCTCACCGTTAGCTACTACAGCTACCACAAGGGTTTGTTTAAACATTGATCATGAACGTTAGTCGAAGGGATAAAGATGTACCACCAAGCGTCAACGCGGATGCATCCACGTTAAACGGTGCTATAGCTGCGAAAGAGCACTACACATTGTGCAAGCTCTCTTACATCAATGTACAGTAAGCATTAAACTACTTCTGGAAGGACACGTTTTACTTTCCTGTTATACCGAATCCTATGCTGGAGGGATCAGCCATGTTTATTTTTTGTTTACTGAACGGAAAAAGTGGTTAGTATTTAATGGGAACAATATTGGTCCAAGAGCCGAGCCTTGGGGTACAGCTGTAGTTATTTCGTAAAACTCAGTCTGGGTATAGGCTATTTCCACTGTCTATTCCCCTTGTAATGGGTAACTTTTGAAGAAATGGACGCACGTCCCACGAAAGCCGTAACGTTATAATTCATTCAATAATATGCTAGGGACACCAGTACCAAACGGATTTTTACATAGAGAAATATACGTGTAACACTTTTATGGTTAATAAAGCAATAATGGATAAGCTAAGTAAAAAACAGCTCTGTCAATTGGCCGATACGTTTTCTAATCTCATATTGGCAGGGCATTATATATGAGCGTATGTACTAAGGGTGCGATACCCAGTGTTTTCCTTCAACACATGAATCACGTAAATATATCATGAAATTTTGAGCTACACATATCCTACATTTGTGCTGCGAAGATTGTCGTCCCTGTCTTCCGAAGACGCACTGTAGGCTGTCTCTGGTGCGAACTGCGTATACGCTACGCTTTCGCGCCTTGAACTGCAGCATTTCAAAGGAGGTTAGCGCTAAACAGTGTTTCGTGACGTTTGAGCATTCTGTCCCAATTTCATCATGTTGTACCTGACTTGACGTTTACAACACTGGCGACGAAAATATGGGTGGGAGCCTATAAACATTTTATGGACTGATCAAATGATTTTCCTGTACTTCGTTTGCGGCGACGCTATTCAAACTGAATAACATCGCCCCTGTTCTATATTCCAGTGAGTCGATGAGTCTGTAGAAGAATTGAGTGTTTTTGTTAAACAGAGCAGGGATAGCTAAGTAGGTTCTTGCTTTTGTCGCCTATTAGCATGCTTCGCCTTGCTTATCATATGGTAGCTTGCGGCGATCGTGGCAGTTTGCAACAGGGTGACGAAGAAAGCAGTCGACTCGAACACTGTGGGAAGGCTAGCCTCCAAGCTTGCCCCGCTACTCGAACGCTCCTGGAACATGGTCATGGTCCACAGTATTCTGATCTAAGAAAACTGCCCCCACCTGCGAAGGTTGTCACCTGTTCCGAATAATGTTTATTTCCCTATGTCCCTCATTCTCGGCAAAGAAGCATTCACAGAGAGTTGTCCACGTGGACGAATGGTACATAATTACACTACAACTGAATGTACTTATTATACGCATATCAATCCATCTCGTTAGTAGCCGCTGGTAAATTGACCGGCACGCTGTCATCATGAATACTGCTCAGAATTAGACACCGTTTGGCAGTTTTCGCAGATTTGGGATCTCGCGTGTGAAGCAGGCGATCTTAGAGCACATTACGAATTTTGACCAATTGTGAAATACCGATGGACAAAAATTTGCAGTAATGAAATTACTTTATTCGCTAACGTTATACGTAGTCATGCATAAGTCGCTATTACACGATGGGTCATTTTCGCTGCATTTGTTGCTTCGCGTTAGGAGCAGGTGCTGTGGGCATGACCCACAAAAAATCGACCAATCATAAGCAGCTAGCGACCGATGCGGAAGCGAAGCGGGGTAGGTTAGTGTTATAATCGCCCATAGATATCGAAATAAAATTTAAACTTACACCATTTGCATAGGGTTATTTAATTGGAAGGACAGGAGAGGGAGCAGCAAGGAGACATTTGCCCACTTTTCCCTTTCCCCTTCTGTCAAAAGTAGGAGGGCAAAAAACGACACCTAGTATGTTACTCGTAGTCATCCATATTCTTATACAGCGCGCTCAATGTGGTTTCCATTAAAGTGACTCGAATGAACGTGCTCCTCTTCCCCCACCAAGGCCTTAAATTAGATAACTTTTACAGTAAAAAAAAAAAAAAGCAGTCGTCTTATTCTTAGGGCTTCTCACAAGTACTTTGGCTTGTAAACCACATGTTTTCTTTAAAATATGAGAACTGGACATATTAGAGGTATAGTACAAGCTTCGTTCGCTTTTAATTTACAACGACGAACTCGGACTATAATGTTTGCCGATGGAATGCCCAGATTTAAAACAGGTTAAATGTGGTGCGCACCGGGTAAGCATATTGGAATTTTTTTTGCGGAGCTGTTGGCTGGCTTGTGGCCAAATAGTGCGTGCGTTTAGAGGGTGTGTACAAAAAAGTCTCTTCGACAAAATTGAATCTGAGTACAAGGGGAGAGTGCTGGGTGAGGTGCGAAGGGCGCTGACGAGAGAAGGGCCAGGTGCCCCGTAGGCCTGCCATGCAACTGGACGTGTGTTTGTCGCGTACCTCTACTGTCGCAGTGAATCACACGTGCGTCTGCGAGGGTCATTCTCAATCCGACATTGTCACCTTTATTTAGCGGCAGTGGTACGCCCGAGGAACAAGGAGCTTACGAGGAAAGACGCCGACAGCAGCGAGAAAGAACGCGCCTGAGACGCCGAGTGCAATCGACGACGGCGACAACGCTGCCGATCGTTTCGCCGGGGTCAAAGCGAGGTTTCGGCGAGTCTTTCTTCGGCATAAGGGAAGGAGGGGGGACTTAAAACGATGGCGCGATGCTTCTTGTCCGTGATGGTGATGGCATCCCGTGCAGCAATATCGCCATACCGTACCACACAGCTACGTTGGTCGCACAACTTCACAGAGTAGAATGGCTCTGAATTTTCTGTTTCTAATATTCATTGACAAGATCGCAGGCAGTGATAACAAGGTTAAATTTACAATCCATGCAGATAACACCAGGTTATACTTTCGTGGGAATCATAATAGGGATATTGTAAGAAGAGCTAATGAGACCCTAATTTCTGCAATTTGTCTTCATCCTAACAACTTAAAATTACCATACTGAAACTCAGGAAAGAAGTGGAAATTTAAGGGCTCGATTTGCTTTGTTAGACACAATATTAATCAGGACTTACAGACATTTATGCCATGGAAAGTACAGAAGATGCTAATAGTAGTAATTTTACATTTTAATGTAAATATGAAGAAAGAAAAGAGGACGGAAAGATAACTTGCCGCTGGCAGGGACCGAACCTGCGACCTTCGATAACGCGTCCGATGCTCTACCAACTGAGCTACAGAGACGGTCATCCCCCCCGTACATTTTATTGGGTATATACAGATTTTAGTCATTTTGGAGATAGGTATACACATGTTGAGAAACGACCTGTATATGAGATATTGAAACGTTTTCTTTCTTTTTTTTTTCAAATGGCAACGCTTGCTGACAACTTGCCACCGCTGTACCATCTTCTCTGCCCCGGCCCTTGCGGGGCTAAATTGCGTGAATGCGGCCCGCTGATGGAAGTGAGTTTGAGACCCCTGCTTTAAAGACTCACCGATAAGCACGTCATAAAAGTAATAATTGGGTCCTAGCGAGGGACCTTTTAAGAAACATTACTATGTAAAAATCTAAGCACGCGCAAAGAAGCAATGACGCAAGTAGCAGCAAGGAAGCCAGACGAGCGCTAACTTCAATCTCGCTTGTACGCGTTCCTGGTTCTAAATGAAACTGGCCGAAATAGCCGGGTCTCAAACCAAGACCTGCTGCCGTTGTGCAGACCGCATAGACAGTGCAACAAACAGGCGGGTTTTACGGTCGCGTACATCCAAATATTATCGGGGGTTTTACATCACGAAACCACGATATGATTTTGAGGGACGCCATTGTGGAGGACTCCGGAAATTACGATCATCTGGTGTTCTTTAGCGTGCACTGTCATCGCACATATAGCATTTCGCCTGCATCGAAATGCGACCGCCGCCTCTGGGATCGAACACGCAACTTTCAGGTCGGAACCCGAGCACTGTAACCGCCACAACACCGCGGCGGATGGTCGTATATATGAATATACTTGGTTTTATTACGCTTTCACGAACAGTTAGCCAAGAGGAGAAGACGAGCTGTATACCATGTAAATAATGAAAATATTATTTCGGTTTTATTTTATTATGTGCGCTCGAAACGTAAAAAGCGTTGTTTAAATTAAAGCGTCTTATTCAAAATTCTTAATTCCAGAAGGTAATTGAGCAATCTCGCGCTTGTCATGATTTTCGGCCTTTATTTCTGCTCCTCCTCGAGCTCTAAAAAAATGTTGTCACTGGCAGTGAATACCGCACGGCCTGTTGCATTCACGCTATAGCGCAAAATAATTAATTTGTAAAGTGACGCCAACAAATATCAGGGACGTCATGTTTGTTTCTGCATAATGTCAAACCATCGCCATTGGTATTTCCCTGAAATTAGCGTTTTTAGATGAAGAAAACGGCAGCAACGAAAGGACGTCCTTACTTTCTGCAAGATACCGGCGGGGGCCGACGACCACAAAATCGGACGAAATATATTGAAAAGGACGAGAGGAAGGGCCGCACACCCTTTCGATATTCAGTGTTTTCCAAGCACAGCCAAGTCAGTTGTGTACACGCATTCGTTGAAAAAGAACTGCTGATTCACTTTCGAGCATCCAGCCGACCGCCTGCCGTACGCCTAGCTCTTATCAGTCAGCGATCACGGTTCGCTCTCGGTGGCGATAGTCGATATTTTTTTTATGTATGTATTGTCGTTTTGTCTGCCCCACGGCCTGCGTCACGGCGCCAGTTTTGAAATTTGAAGGTCTGTACGCCACGTGGTGTGAAAAACGGTGAACTAAAAGCGATGTCCCGAATTCCTGGGTATGTAGCAGATAATACTACTTAGCAATAAGAAGAATACCATCCTCGCCGGGAAAAACCGCTTGCTAAGCCGGAAAATGCGCCATAAAGAACATATAGGCAGCGCCATTATATTGAAGTTACCTCACAAATTCGCCATGACTTTACAGATATTGATGGCAACTACTAGGGCCTACATTGTCCTCGCGGGTTAAAACAATAAGGAATTACATTGTGTTTCATTGAAGTCGGAGACTTAACATAAAAGATTCGAGGACGTTTTATCGAGCATATTGCCACGTGGTTGTGACGTCGACGAAGGCAGTAGGCGACGTGTCCAAGATGAAACTGTTTATTAGGCCGAACTTGTGGCCGGTAAACGGAAAGTAGGATTACAGCAATATACGCTGGCACTGATAGCGGCGAACAGAGCGTCGGCCGTCGATCAACTGGACATCGTTGGAGCGCGCCGGCTTTTATAAATGACGCGTCGAACATTCTAGCCTTATCACTAGTCGTCGCGCAAGCTCTGGAATAATCTTGAGTGTTAGCGTCGTGCGTGCAATCTTAACAAAACGATCTACTACAACCGAGAAGCTTCTGGAACACTAAGGCGCGGTCTGCGCCGAGCACCGCTGACAGTCCTTGTGGGCGGAAACCGAGTACAGTAAAAGAATCGCGCGTGGCAATATGTTGTGAAAATACAAAAAGAGCTTACGTTGGAATTCGGGTCGTTATAATTAGAAGAAGGGGCTCAGATTTCGGCGCGAAAATCAAATGTGATGCGATGATTTATCTTTTTTCTTGTTGTATAATAAACCTGTGATGGGGTAATTAAGGGAAATATAGTCTTCAATGAATAATTTATCAGTGTTGGCCTTTACTGTCCCTTTAACGTGAATGTGCAACGTATAACTTTCCTCTCCTTGTAAGGATGAAAATCAACGTAGATAGTTGGACCCGTTGGTGCTGATGCATTTTCTATCACATATTCGCTAGTGCGAAAATACCCAAGGGAAAACGGTTAAAGTTTTGTTTTTCGTTAGTGTTTTGACGCTTGTAACTATGCGGCTATACACAGAGAAGCCGCGACGCCACCTTGCCGACCACTGCACGCAACTTGCCCATCGCAGTGCGCCGCCAAACCTAATGCATGCACATCAATTTTGAACTTTACACTCTTCTTTATCCCTCCCTCTACTGTCCCATAGAGAACGACTGTTACACGTGGTTTTCTTGTTGTTTTTGTTGTTGTGGTGGTGGTGATTTTTGTAACCTTCTCTCTATATTTCAACCTTTCTTTTTTTTTTACCAAATTCAAAGGTGAGTGTAGTGCGAACACTCGATGCATATTCATACTTAGGTGCCCTGCCTCGTTGTCGCCTACAGCGCCACGCAGCGTCGTAGTGCGCGCGAGGCCTAACTTGTCTCCCGTCGCGCCCCTGGGGCTAATCGGTTTTCCGGCTGTTATCCCATGAATGCGCGACACGAGCTATTAGGAGCACAGCCGCTTGTTCGGCGGCATCAGCAGCAGCGCTGATTGAAAATTTATCTCCCTGATAGACGTGTACAGAGGAGGGCGCCTGGTCTTTCGACGAGACAACAATAACAACAAAAAAGAAAAGGCTATAGGGTATTTCAGGGCGTCGTGTATGTTTTATCGTTTAGTTTATATTGTTACCAGTATTTTAGTTTTTTTTGTTTTGTTTTATTTTGCACGCTTACTTGCGCCTCGACAGCTTCGTTGACTTCGCACTTACGCTTGAAGTCTTTGTTCTGAAGCCATATCTGTTACTCATTGCGCTTTTTGTTCTTTTATGTTTGAATATCCTTTCATCATTGTTAGAATAAAAAGAGACAGCTCTAATAACTTTTGGGTTTTAACGTCCCAAAAACACGATATGATTATGAGCGACGCCGTAGTGCAGGGTTCCGAAATTTCGACTACCTGGGGTTCTTTAACCTGCACCTACATTTGAATACACAGGCCTCAAACATTGTCGCCTACATCTAAAATGCAGCCGCCGTAGCCGGGATACGATCCGATGACCTTCGTGTCAAAGGAGAGAAGGCTCTGCGAGCAGGTAGGATGTTTACGCACTTATATCTAAAAAACAAGTGCTGTTCGTAAACCCCAACAATTGGGTGCATTAACGCCATAAAACAAAATAAATTCAGTGGCATAGAGGGCCGGTAAAACGGCGCTCAAATATATCTTTACGTAAAGACGTCAGGGTAGGGATGTAGAACATCAATGTTGCGACTGCAAGGCGAAAGTTTTTCCGCACTCAGTTACAAGAAAAATATTAGCCCACAATTTTCACACCCTCCGCTTCCTATGTATGTTTTGCCTTCCCGATTACGTTATATGCAATGTGAATCGGATGCATGTCTTTTGCACTTGGAACGGTGACAGATAATTGATCCATTTGAAGCTTTTTCTTGCTCACCGACTATCATTTGGGTAGATGTAAAGTGCTTGTTAATAATCATGATGACGATGATTGTGATAATAATAATAATAATAATAATAATAATAATAATAATAATAATATATTATTATTATTATTATTATTATTATTATTATTATTATTATTATTATTATTATTATTAGTTGTGGTAGTAGTAGTAGTAGCAGTACTAGGTTGGTAATATTACTACTTTAATTCAGCTTCGGTGCTCTAGACGCTGCCAGCATGCGTCCATGCCGATTGTGACATGTAGCAAATAGCTACTGTAGAAAAAATAAAATTAAAATTAGATAATTTGTAAATAAAAGTGGCATACGTTTTTACATACATACTGCTAAAAAAAATTGTGCCACGCTATGCACTCCACTTTTCATAAAACGATTCAAGAATCCTGTTTTATAAAATTTGTAAAAAAAAGAGAAATGATAAATTTATACATGCTTGCAAACGATACAGTAGTTTTTCGTATATTGAACTCTTTTCTGACTTACTAAGAAGCATTGTTGACTAGGAAAAATTTAAAGACACGGTAAGCCTACGTAAATTCGGCCATCATAAAGGTGGAAAGTGCATGGCTGCCAGATAATTTCTCACCACCCAGTGTTTTTCGATGAAGTGCTCACAAAGTGCAGACAAGATCGTTTCGATCATTCGCCTCCATCGAAATCGCAAAGCAGTAGAAGGGACTCCACAGTGAACGAAATCCAAGTGACGAGCCTCTGAGTCAGCACACCTTCACTTTATTAATGTAAATTTAATATGTAAGAACCAATTAGATATGGTATGCACATAGTACTAAACCCCGCAGCAATTAATATTGCGTCGCTTGCTCCTATTCATAAAGATTGAACATCTCAGAAAGGTATTGCAACAGCACATATTAGCACTTTTGTTGACCTCTTTATCGTGTTGGCTGCTTTCAGCTTACATGCGACGCGATTTTCAGGACACAACTCACTTCCCCGTGCCACGCATGCAGCGTTCTTGGACACCAGCCATAGTCTCACCTTCCGGCACCAACTACGTGCCAGAGTTTGGTCAACGCTTTATTTTTCAGCCTCATTTTCCCTGTGGCCCCAGGATGCGTATTCCCACGTGTACTGAAAGGTTAATTCAAGCACGAAGCGTGCCGTTCGGACTAGTGTCTCTTTCAAGCACATTCTATTCTTCATTTTTGTCTTTCTTCGTTACGGACGCTCGGACGGATTGTATTTCGCTCTCATCTGCTGTGAACGAACCGCTGCCTCTGGCGATTCGTCTGCATCGAGCGTGCTAGTGATTGATAAAGTCTTGCTTTGAGCACAATCACTTTATTAATGGCGGCCCGCACTGCCGGTGCCTCTAATGAAGTCGTTGCCCACGTATATTTAATATTATTATAATACACGTATGCATTATTATTCATTATTATACGCAGAGTGTTCTCGTACTATAGCGCCATTGCACAGATCTCGGTTTCTGCGCACTAATGTGCATACAGTTTTCTATATTGAACTATACTACGCAACCGTGACGCAAGCAAACTTGGTCGATTATATAGCTAGCACTCCCAAAAACTGATCCTACACCTCATGGAACATTCTAATACATCATGTCTGCGCTAACGTGTGAGCGATGACAATGCCAGCACTTAATTATCTTGAGGCGTTTATATCTACAGGCACTCTCAATAGATTACTGTCGGGTAATCAGTTTGCTTGAAAGATGTTTTGGGCTAACTGAGTGATCGGTTTTGTACACAAACAGCTAGACAGATCTCAAGAAACAGATTGGAGAAGATTGCAAACCAGAACCTTCCAAAATCCAGTACACTTAAACAGAGTAAATCCCAGACAATACCCGGAAGCGAGCTGTAAGCTCTGTCAGCACAAACACGCAGATATGGCACATATCTTATGGCAATGCACACAGGTCACGGTAATATACCGAGAGGACAATATAGAACCGGACTTTCTCGAGGAGCGATGGCTCAGCGCGCTGACTAGCTCAGACCTGCGCGACCAACTGTGGGCAATCCAGCGGGCCCGGACAGCGGTGGAAAGGCTATGCCTCACCGCACATATTGCCCGGGTGGCCTGAGCCCGGGCCGGCAACCTTGCAGGTGCTTTTCTGAATAAAGTTTTTCCGTCCGTCCGTTACATACAGCTCAACTGAAGATGCGTGACCCTGCTAGATTCATAGACAACAAGGTTAACAAAACGCGCAGTTCTTGAGCAGCGTGCTGCACATAACTAAACAGAGCTATGAGGCTGCGTGCATCGATAACGCACAATATATATATTGACCCTGTGAATAAAAGATAAAGAAAAGTTTGCAGGGTGCGAGGAAAAGAGAATACGCACGCGTGAACCTTGTCCGGTGAAAACACGTGAGTGACCCACAATGGGTACGTGCGCACCGGCCGTGAGCCAAGCGGGTGAGTAACGGCTGTCACGTGACCGACTGAACCGGCAGTCTTTACGACCTTTGCGGCGTTACCAATTGAGCGCCGTACAGAGCATAGACGCGTGAAGTGGTTGTTACTGGTACGCGGTACTATACATAAAACGTCGTATTATACATAAATGTAATGACCCGTCGTGCCTGTTACGGCATTGTTTCGAACAAACAGCATGGATGAATTGATAACGGTGAAGTTGTGCATAGGATGAATTGTATTAGCAAAGTCTGTATGTGTGCGTCATGAATCCTGTATATCTGTACGTTTATATATATATCTTCTATATATGTCTGACTTTATCTTGTGCTATTGGCCCCGAGATCGACGTATAGGTGGCAGCAACAGATGTTCGGGGGTCGTGACGTTGACGAAGACAGCAGTCGACGTGTCCAAGATGAAAATCTTTATTTGATCGAACCTGTGGCCGGGAAAAAAATTCACACTACAGCAAGCATTGCACGCTGTACACTGATATCGGCGAACAGAGCGTCGGCCTTCGAAAAAAAACTGATCATCGCTGGGACGCGCCGTCTTTTATACATCACGCATCGAACCTTCCAGCTTTATCACTGGTGGTCGCGCAAGCTCTGGAATAAGCTTGACTGTTCACGTCCTGCGCACAATCTTGAGAAAACAATCTACTGCAATCGTGAAGCGTCTCGAACACTGGGGCGCGGTCTGCGCCGAGCATTCCTGACAGTCTATGTGGGCGTAAGCCGTATACAGCAAAATTGAAACAAGAACCGCGCGTGGCACTATCTATCTATCTATCTATCTATCTATCTATCTATCTATCTATCTATCTATCTATCTATCTATCTATCTATCTATCTATCTATCTATCTATCTATCTATCTATCTATCTATCCATCTATCCATCTATCTATCTATCTATCTATCTATCTATCTATCTATCTATCTATCTATCTATCTATCTATCTATCTATCTATCTATCTATCTATCTATCTATCTATCTATCTATCTATCTATCTATTGTGATAAGTAAGGGGTTTACTCAGTGGGCCCAGGTCATCGGACGCATTGAAGACAGCCTGATAAATACAAAGACGTTATTTATATTGGGCGAGGACCACATGAAACACGAAGGAACATTATAGCGATACAAGAGTACAGGTATAAAAAGTCTGCAGTAAGGTTCCTTTAACGCGAGACGAAAGTCTGTCTTAATATTAATAGTCAACGCGCTTCACTCCCGCGCCACCAAGTCTCCAAGAACACACTCACGCGCACCGTCGTTGCGATGATCGTAGCACCGGGCAACGTGGCGTCGAGTCCGTCGTGGTGCGAATACGCCTTGACGTGTGGCTCGCTGGCTCGAGCTCGAACAGTCTGTGCCGCACCATGACGTCTTGCTGGCGACCAGGTCACGCTCGACCGAAGCGAGCGCCCTGGGCACGGGGTCCCAAGCCCCGACGACAATCGAAGCTGGCCGCGCACGGCTCCGCGAACCAGTCTTCTTCTTTCTCTTCTCCTTTTCCCGTTGCGCGCTGAGGGTTTTTTCACTACGGCGCTCTCGTCGCAATCATCACACTATCTATCTATCTATCTATCTATCTATCTATCTATCTATCTATCTATCTATCTATCTATCTATCTATCTATCTATCTATCTATCTATCTATCTATCTATCTATCTATCTATCTATCTATCTATCGATCTATCTATCTATCTATCTATCTATCTATCTATCTATCTATCTATCTATCTATCTATCTATCTATCTATCTATCTAGGCGCCTACGTGTGGGCGCTCTCGTGGTCGTCTCCTTCACTTTATACACACCAAAATTTTCATGGAAGGGCATTAGTGCATGGCGAACACGATGAACAGTTCATTAGATGAATAGCGTAAGATGCTTGTCGCGTACATCATGAAACCCTTTCCTTCAGTCACGTGCGGCACTTACCCACATACCACGGTCCAAGGAATGCGGGCATAAGCCACAGGTGATTGACAGTTTGTATCAAACCGGGAACGGTGATAACAGACTTTAAAAACGTGATCGCGTTATGGAGCTTGTATCGCAGGCGGGGCAGGCGTCGGCAGCGGTGGCGGGAAGGAAAATATCGGAGGTATTGAAATATTGCAAATCGCGGTGAGTACCCGAACCGAAACCAGGCATTCTCCGTGCTAGTCAAGTATTCTACCACAGAGCTACGCCAGTGTTTCAAAGTGCTTATGAAAAAGACCCTATAATGACCTCATATCGCGGCAACGTTAACTATGATTGCAGTGCCTGGTAAGCCCACGTTCGATTCCGTAGCCAGGGGACAGGGCGGAGGAGGGTCCCATGAGACTCTTTCTCCTCCAAATTGTTGCTTCCTCAAATAGGCACATTTCTCATATAATTAAGGCCGTCAGTAAGTGGTTCCGCCCCTTCCGAAAAAAATAATTCTCGCTACGTGCCTGCCCGTGGCATGCACGTAACTACTCAAAATGCACAAAGAAGTCGGTCCAACTCGCAACGCTTGCCTCATGGCAATAAAAATTGGCTGCGTATCTGCGTGCTTCGCTGCGAAATGTCGTCGAAAGACGATAATCTTGTGCCGGCCGTACTACCATGTTTTGCCTTGCCTCAGACAGCGCCTACGCTACGTTGAATTGGCCGCATCTGGCTGGCATCGATAAAATAGAGGAGGCGCTGCGCGAGATATGAACGCCATTGAAAAAAAAACACTCGGGTCTTTAGAATTGCGCACCTATGTATTTTCTAATAAAATAACACATGTCCTGACACTTACATATTAATGTTGCGCCCCAGGAATGCGTAGTATTTGCTTTTTGATCGAATATGTTCACAAATATGAAGGCAAACACCAGTTCAAGATGGCTGGGCGTTCAGAAATTAGTTAAACTTTGGCCGAGTATCTGAATCGGGTTACCGACAGACAGACAAACAGCCAGACCAAATTTTTTTCGTTGAACTATCCGAAGAAAGACTATCGTCTTTAAAAAAAAGAGATGCTATATAGGCCACTACTTGCCTGCTGCTCGCATGACGTCGACTCCCAGACTGAGTGGGATCTGCAGTATTCTTTTTTAAATATGTAGCGCACGTAATAAATGTGAACCATTGGTTGGCCGATCAGACACTTTGAGTGTTTCTATCTATGTAACTATCAATTTAGCCGTCTACGTCTTGGCGCTGTCGTTGTCGCCTCCTTCGTTTGGTACATACCGAAATTGGCAGAAGATGATATGACTGTATGACGAAAACAAATCGCCGGTCATGACGTTAATAACCGGGCTTCACTGTCGCGTACATTATGAAATATTTTCCACCAATCATGGGGCGCACAGGCCCGCATACTGTGGCCCGTGGTGTACGGTATATGCGGCACAGGTGTTTCTCAGTCTACGTCAACTCGGACTTTCCAACTCTTAACCCGACAATGCGAATGAGCTCGTGTCGAAGAAAATGTGGCGCAGGGGTCGGCGCTATTTTCGATAGGTTAAATATCCCGATGGATGCAAGAAATGAAGATCACGGCTCGAGCCGGAATCGAATGCCGCCATTCTGCCTGACAGTCAAGAATTTTACCACAGAGCCATGACAATGCTTCCAACTGCGTCCGGATAAAAACACTATGCAAAAAGTAAATCAGGACTACACCATATGGGGTGGCAGTGTCTGCTATCTGCTTTTATATTATCGTAACCATCATTACTTATCTGGGAGTGATAAAGGTATATATAGTCAAGCGTACCGCGAATACACTTACGACCGCTAATATGACACGCACATCATCGTTGTGTAGCGCGTATTTCGCGGCGATAAAACTGACGTGCTTTCTCTAACGTGAGTACCGCCGTTACGTCGTACCAAGAAATACCATTTACAAGCCACTGTATCCAGTTTGGCTGGTAAGCACATGATATGAGCATAACTACTCAATTTATAGCAAGAGAACAAACCGCCTCTTAACGCTTGGTGGTTAAAATTGATTTACACAATGTGCCGAATGCGCCAGATTTTTAGATTTTCTCGTTGCACGAAAGAAAAAAACGAAAATGAATGACTGCAAGGACGTTAGCATTTGTTCTCGCTTATTTTATTTTATTTATTTTATTTTTTTAGGGTAGAGGCGTGTTCAATGAAATCAGTCATCATCCATAAATGCAATGTTTAGCTTGGGGGGGATCGTTCTTTGCAACCACTTGCCCACTTTTTTTTTTATGACACATAGAGAACCTAAATTGGCTAATTTGTATTTGCGCACAATTCGAACGTTAAAAAATGCGAATACGGGTTTTCCTTTATTTTGTTTCCATGGGAGTGTCTTTTTACATTAGTCCAAAAAGGACCAACGATAGAAACAGTGGAAAGCTAGAGGCATTTATGAATAACGTTTATAATTTCCAAGCTCTTCATTTTAGTACGCTACATATGAAAACTGCGCGTTTTCATGTGTGTCACTTGGTTATTTTTACGAAGCATGGTTATGCGCTGATGCTCACTGTTGCTATGCGCTGCTTAGCAAGAGGTCTCAGATTCGATTGTCGTATACGTATTTAGATTGGGGACGTATCACCAAACGACTCGTGCATAAGTTAGACTGACGACCACCGCTGGACGCCCACGAGTGTCTGAGGGCAATCTTGAAACTTCCACCCTATACGGAGTCTCTCACACACCTCCTATACGCAGCATTCGGGCATAGTCCATAATTTTCTTTGATCTTATGACGCTAAACTGCATTCTGTGGTGGAAGGCCGAGTGATGGTACACCAGGTGGCATGCCTGGGAGGTACGTTGCTGTGCTTTTGCAATTGCAAGTTGAATGAGCTCCTGTCACCGAAGTATAATGTTTTAATAATACAGTAAAGTGGGATGTTATGCAGCACCTGGCTGACTTAATTACTGCCTCTATATGTCAAAATTAGCGGACGCGCGCTGCTGGCTTCCGTTGTTAAACGCCGCAACTTCATTATAAAGACATACATATTTTTCGTTCCCACGGGATAGGTCGTCACGCATCTTTTACGGATGATACACCCATCAAAACAGAGCTAAGAATATTGATCAAGACGCTAAACGTCCTTTAATTAGTTTTTTTCTTAGTCACTCATGCATTAAAGGATCTGTACACGGTAGGTGTTAATCATCCCGGTTTAATTGCCCCGTGCCGCGTATAAGCTGCTCGGCCTAACTTAATTCCGTAGAGCTTGAGAAACTCTAACCGAAAAATGATCACGGGTTTAGTTACTTCAACATTCGCCACAGGGTGATGATTTTTTTTTCGTATTCTGCTTATTTAGTAACTCTTTCCTCCATTCTGCTTACTACTTCGAGGCAAGATTAACGCGCCACCATTGGGCTATAAGTTATTTGCTTGGTTCACGCGCAAGCTCCTGAGATTTTATATCTCAAATTTCGTAAGGCTGATATACAGTACGAGTAATCGGCTAATCTTTATAAGCGCTTAATTTCTTCATCCTGCCGGTTGGTGGGATACATGCAAGGGAAATCAGTTGCGAACAGTTTTTCCCCATTTTTCACATTAATCTTCAAGTAATGTCTCCGCATTCTATTAACACAGCAATATTGACAAATTGGTATAGACTGGAGATTTTATCTACGTTCGTGATGTAGCGATATCGATGAAACATCAGGATAGGTATTGCAAGGTCAGCATAATTCTACATATATTACAAAGATAGTCGATGTATTTGCTGCGTCACAATAGTAAGCTTCTTGTCGTCCTCGCTTTCTAGCCAGGACAAGAATTGACGTTATATCCGTGACTACATAAGAATGGAGGCAGCAAGCATGTGTGACAATTTTTTTTCGAAAGAGCGACATCCACTTTATGTCAAACTAAGAAAAATAGAGTTTTTTGTACCTGAGGATATCATCTCGCCTGCTTCAAATGCGCTCCTGTCATCAAATACCTCCAACCTATACTGCTGCTAAAATCTAAATACCCCAATATCGCCGTCGCAGGTATTAAGGAGTAAAATTTGAATCTGGCTTTAATAGTTTGGAGCATTTCATTTGAGCTGGAATTAGCTACGCAAAACAAGTCTAAATGGCAGCGAATAAATGATAGCAATATTTTGCGATAAAATTAACACCATAATTATGCTTTAGTCCCTGTCATCCCTTGTTGCATGAGCGTAATGGCGATGACTAGACTTGTATAGCGAGTGGTCCTTCCAGGCAACAGGTGCACCAGTCTGGGCTGTCGGCAGCGTTTTCTTGTTTTTTTGGAAATCCATTGAAGACCTTCCAAATCCTTCAACTTTTCTTCTCAGCTTCTTCTTAGCTGGTTTTATACCACGCCGTTTCGGAGCACCTCTTCTCCCAGGAATAGATTGGTGCCCAATATCTTAATTTCAGTTGTCTCCCATTTCAAATACACAGTCTTGGAAGCAAAAGAAGAACATGATACTGTAGCACAAAACTCGAAAAGAAACACAAAACGGCAGAAATAAGGGGGGGAAGTGGACCACGGACCATTTGTATTCGAGTTGTGCCCTATCACACCATGTCCTTCAGTAAGTACCAACTCGCCCAAGAAAAATTTATTGCGGAACGAAAGCACGATAGCAAAACAATTAGGACACAAATGAAACAGATTGGATGTGGCCACGTTGGTTATGTTGGTCACGATTGTATGCGCACGAATAGCGCTAAAAATTTTAAAACATAACCGGTACCTCTCACCAAAAAGTAATTGAATGAGCAGATTCGCTAAATTGAGTACACAGGTTGCCAAGCGATGTGGAAACCGATTTCCGCTAGTTTTAGCGGTGTGCTCCATATCAGGAGATTTAGCCAAAAATACTTACTTTCTTTTTTTTGTTGGGGGGGGAGGGTGGAGTGAGGGTCTGAAGTACACATTATGTATTTTTGTGCATGCGTTTTTATGTGTGATTGTATAGACACACACGAAGTCTTAAAAGTTCGGGGGGGGGGGGGGGTGTTGAACCTTTCCCCCACCCCCTTATGGAGACGCCATTGGTTAAGACATACGATACCTTAAGGATTTCGAACGTTCTGCGCTTAAGTAACTCAGTCGACAACCGATAGTTCAAATAATCCAGCGATCCTACGAAAATATGGTAACTGAATCTTACATTCTGACATATTCAGGAAAATGACACGGAGGAGCTCATGTTAATCACGCACCGAGGCGACCTCGCCAAGATTTCCTCCTTTGCGAGCATTTCCTGTTTAGCAACGCGTCCATTCCACGCACCCGTATTATATGTATTACATACACTTGAGAAACTCGTGGCCTACCGACAGAAAGACAAAAACGAAAAGTAGAGGTCGAGACATCCTCTCGTTTGTGTTTCCAGTCATTTTCTTTGCGACGAAATAGCACCATACATCAAAGCGCCCGCAATGGTGTCGCGCAGAAAAAAAATCTAATTAAGCGTAATTAAGCCCGCGGGACTCTCAATTCGCTTACCACATCATTCCAGCGTTCTTCTGGGAATCCGGAAACCTTACGCTCAAAGGAACTTCCTGAGGTAGTGCCCTGCCATGGCTGCTCTGTGTACTAACTCATTGTTGGACTGCAAATTTGGCACACGTTCTTGATGTTCCCGGCACTTATCTCGTTCTCACGGAATTGCGGCCACATGGCAAAGCCTTCACCATCACTGGCACCACTCCACGACGCTTCGCTGCTGTTATCGTTAACCTTGGCAGTGTATAGCTGAGTTGCGTCCCTGGCAATGTAAACCATTAGCTCTAATTACTCAAGCCATTAGTCACACACGAATGCTTGCGGGAAACTATATATATATATGTATATATAGGAAAAATATATATACGCTTCTAAAAAAACTGTTTATTTGTGACGTTTCGATCGGAGACCGATCTTCATCGTCTTGATGAAGATTGGTCTCCGATCGAAAGCGTCTAAATAGATTTTAAGCGTATATATATTTTTCCCTATTTGTTCTACGGTAACCGAAGCCAGACTCTTCATAATATATTTATATATATATATATATATATATATATATATATATATATATATATATATATATATATATATATATATATATATATATATATATGAATTCGGATGGATGGTCCCGCCAATATATGCGCCGGCCACATTTACACATTTACGCAGGTTCAGGCTATGATTACATAAAATCATAATAAAATAACAATAATAATAACAACAGGGAACATAACGTGGCCAATATGCAGACTACTATCTATCAGCTCGTGCGCGTGAAAATTGACCAAAAGTTTTTACATTGAACACTTATAAAAGGAAAGAGAACGGGTGTAGCGTGATACGACCTCAATATGACTAAAATACAGTGCAGCGGTGAGTGAACGTTTAATTTTACCACTGAGAAGCATCCGGCAGCAGATTTTCCCATTAGGCTGCCATTTCTTTTCGCATATTGTCACGCATTTGCAAAGTTCCAACAAAACGATAGACTTCATACACGATGTCCCCCGCTCTCCGACAGACACATTTAGCAGAAGGAAGAAACTAGGTGTGTGGGAGTATTCGAAACTACAAATATTCAATTCGAATAGGTTCGGTATTCGAGTCCGATTCGCAACGCGCTCTTACTATTCAATATACTCGAGCACCACAAAACTTCACAACAAGCATTAAAATCAGCACGAAGAATTACATACAAGTTCAAAACATTCGTCAAATTTTATTCACAAGTAGCCAGATTAGGTTCAGTCACCACACTCCACCCCCCCCCCCGGCCCCCCCCTACACCCAACTGCGGTTTTGCAATTGTTGCGCAGGATTCAAGTGGAGTGACCATAGCGTATAAAGTCGACCACGGTGTTGCAATAGACTGCCGAACTTCTCCTTTAAGTAACATGGAAACAAATGGAGGGTCATTGCAAAATGAAGTAGAAACGCTTCAAAAATGAGGCACCCCAGAATTATTCTTGGTTGTTTTAAGATGAAGCAGCTGCAGTCAACATTTTGCTGATCATTTGCCATTGCACTTCCCAGTTGAGAAAGAATGCTGAAAGGATTAAATTATGACAACTAGATTAATGCATATCACCACCAGTGTGTCTAGTGAGCGGCTGTTTTAGATGTCTTGAGAAATGCTAACATGCAAAACGACGTCGCTGCTTCGGGAACCTATACACAGCTATTCATCTATTCATCCTTTATGACAACATTAGACAGCTGCATATGTGGTGCTGTCAAGTAATAGCCGTTGCACAAAGCATAAATTTCCTTGTATATTATTTGCTGTACAACAAGCTTACTTTTCACGTCTGGCTGATGAACACTTTTTTTTTCTTCTAAAGTCTTCAGTAGTAATACTATTCGCATTCGAAAACATTAAAAAATATTCGATTCGATTCGCACTTTGTTTCCACTGTTCCGATTCACTTCGAAGTTTCTGATTTGATATCGCAGAGCCCTAGAAAAACATCACCGACTTCATGGTGTGAATCCCAAATTCACGTACCTAAAAAGCTAAACAGAAGCTGTGTTACTCGCATTGAGTGCTGAGGCGGCGAAGATTGTATACCGGCCGCAACGTTAGTTGATACATGATCAGTTGTTTTTGTATATTAAACTTGTGCACCTTTATTTGAAAATACTTCTTTGGGTTCAGCAAGAACACTTCTTTTACAGGGTGTCCCAAATATCAGGCAGCGCGATTTAAAAAAAAAAGAGGGACGTCGTTACGTGAAACACACCTAGCGCATATTGTTCCCAGTGTACTGTAGTAGCCACTACTAATTATTTCGTTAAGGAGGTTTAGTTTATTAGTCCTAATTATGTTTCCAGTTCGACGAGTACACATTTATTCATTAAAATGTCAACGAGGCATATGTAGGCATGCTCAAATGACATCTAACTGCGCTG
Organism: Rhipicephalus appendiculatus; assembly: GCA_030522465.1. NCBI lineage: Eukaryota > Metazoa > Arthropoda > Arachnida > Ixodida > Ixodidae > Rhipicephalus > Rhipicephalus appendiculatus. The sequence goes on along the minus strand of JALIZH010017024.1, from coordinate 6,068 downwards.
TTTTCAGCAACGTACTAATTACGTGCTCATTTTTTTCCCTCCTGATAAAGAAAGCACGCGAAATATGAAAGCACGCCATACTGCCCAGCCCTGATATATATACACACATATATATATATATATATACATTGTACCGGAGCACATGATATATTTCCTTTTGTTTCTTCCTCTTTCGTTGCTCTCTCTCTTTCTGTGATTTTCTCTGATTCTCCTTGTGCATTTCTTTCTCGCTGTTTCTCTCTTCCTCATCCTTTCTATGCTAGGATTTACTCTCTCCTTTCTTCCTTTCGCTCCACTTCACTATCACCTCTCTCCTCTTCCCCCCTCGCTTCCCTTTCTCACCCCTTTGCTGCACTATACTATACAAAAGGCTATGCTATGCTCTGCTAGCGTGCCTGGATAGCCGAGAGGTTAAGGACGCTCGCCATCAGATCGAGTGTGCGCGAGTTCGAATCCCGCCTCGTGAAGAATTTGGTTCGCGAAGAATTTCGCTCTTTCTATTTCTCTCTGTCTTATTGTTTTTTCTCTTTCTGTACTGGTTCTCTCACCCATCAGGGTTATACAGGCCACGCCGGAGAAATCGGCGCACTTGTTCTGGTAGCGCAGCAGAAGATCAAAGATGAAGAAGAGGCTATAGATAGCGCGTGCCGGTTCATGATGATGATAATTTCTGTTTCCGACAGACAAATCGCGGTGAGCTCAAACAGCTTCGCTGTTAAAAGAAGTACAACATATGAAAACAAACAAACAACAGTGCTCGCCTTCTTTCATAGTTGTTCTTAATTGGGTTGAAGTTCTCCAAACCCGATGGTGGAGGGCAAGGTTGCCATACATCCTTGTCGTTCCTGCTTGCTCTGTAATGGCCGAGGCTCGTGGCAGCGAGGTGGCCGCGGTGCGAGGGATTTACGTCCTCGCGATTACCTTAATCGCTCGTCGACGGCGTTGTTCTGCCTCAACTTCTGCGCATGCATTTCGTACATTTTGCCTGCTAAGCGCAGTCTAAACAAGCACGATGCCTGCAGTCGGGCTCTCAGCTGAACGTACCATTGTTGCCTTCGCAGCAGCCTTCTTTCTTTCTTTCTTCAAGACGGAGATGTGAGATTCACGTCTTCGGGGTTGTTAGGCGAGATGGAGTATCGAGATGTGAAAAGATGGCGCGTAAATATTTGTTTAGCGAGGTGTATACGAAAGGGTGTACACAACGTTGCACTCATTGTCGTGTAGACCACCCAAGTAGGCGCCCGCACTGCAGGCGTCTTTAACACCGCACTTTCTCATACTCCGCTATCCACAGCATGAAACCCACGAGCTCGCTTTGTTTCCTCTGTTAAAGGGCGTATATACGTGATTGCTGAGTCAGCTGCACAGCAGCCCTGCCGGATGACCGCGTTATGACGGCAGGCCTTCCGTCATCCAGCTCGTACACGCGGCAAGAAACGAGCGGAAACCTTGCACGGATACGTAGCTCGCGTAAGACATAAGGTGTATTTTCAGCCGGCAATTAAGCAGCCGCCAATGGGCGCTCACTTAGGCTCCATCTGTCTTCCCTGAGTACTTAGAGTAGCTATAACAGCCGGCTGAGTGAGCATACGCCTGACATAAATATCCATGCACTTCAGGGGCCTGGGCTGTCGTCCGAAGTCTCATGTCATTTCCTGTAATCTGTCATCTCATGTCGTCCCGCAATAATAATAATAATAATAATAATAATAATAATAATAATAATAATAATAATAATAATAATAATAATAATAATAAAAAGAAGCAGAAGAAGAATATCTGGTGTTTTACGTCCCAAAAGCATGATATCATTCTGAGAGGCACCGTAGTGGAAGGCTCCGGAAATTTGGACTCTTAGGTGTTCTTTAACGTGGACTGACTTCGCAAAGTACAAGGGCCTCTCACATTTCACCTCCATTGAAATGCGACCACCGCGGTCGGGATCAAACCCGCGACCTTCGATTGAGCAGCCGAGCACCATAACCACCACTCCACCACGGCGGACAATGTCGTCAGGCAGGCAAAACCCTCTACAGCACAGCCATGTATAGTATAAAATGGCAAGGGGGGCGCAAAAGGGAAGTGGGGTGACGAGGACTGATGTGAGGGTGCGCAGGAGCGAAAAAGAAGGGGAGGTTAAAGCATGGCATAGCCGTTTATAGCGTAGTATAGCAAAAGGGGTCTTTGGAAGAGGGAAGTGAGGGTGAGGATGAGTGAAATAGAGTGAAATGTTAGTTCAGAAGGAGGGAACAGGGGATGCGAGAGGGAGCCACTGCATCACAAATGAAGGTTTCCTACCACGGATGTCAAGCAGGCTGCACGTTTAAAACGTTAGCGTCGCCGAAGGGCAGGCGAATCGCTGCTCCACACTTCCTACAGCTTTCATGTTTAATGCAACTGCATACTTTTTTTCTTTTTTTTTTCACGTGCTTCCACGCTGCCGCGCCTCTCAGAAAGACGAGAGAAAGCATGTTCAGAATCTCCAGAAGTATAACACCACACATCTGAAGCTATATCAATTCACGACAACCATTTATTTTAAGCAGCTTTAGCCAACATTCTATTATCGTAAGCCTCCTGAACTTTTGTTAAATCCGAAGCATTTCTCAGCGAACTTCGGCGAATTCGAGCGTATCTATCTATCTATCTAGCCGCTTACGACATTGTGCTCTCCTGACCGTTTCATTAATGGAATTTATACCAAAATTGGTACGGCATAACATAACGGTATGACGAACATAAATGAGTGGTCATATCATGAAAATCATGAATTACTTGTCATGAACAGCATGGTTTACATGCCATGGCCATGGTGCTCTAGCGGCCGTTTCGTTAATATGGTATATATCAAAATTGCTATGACGAGACATTTCTGTATGACTAACATAAATGGCAGGTGGTACTATGAAAATCATGACGTCCATGTCATGCACAACATGATTTAGATGCCACGTTCATGGTGCGCTCCCAGCCGTTTCGCTAGCTTGACATACACTTGATAAAACGGAAGCTTGGGATAGTTGGTGATTTGGAATCAACATGTTTGCACAGCGCAAGACAGACGAGGACGTAGGGAGGACACAACACGCGCACTGACTCCAACTAAATTTTATTAGCGAGAAATGCCGGATTATATACACATGATAGCAAGCATCACACCTCATCACAAATGCACAACCTATTGCGTTACATCTAGATACTCGACATCTTGTTAAGTGAGAGCAACAGAAGGCTTCCCGTCTGACAAGCGCTGGATTCCCTGATCATGTGCTGGTTTCGGTGGCCGAAAAAATGCTTAGGACCATTAAGCAGGGATGTGGAGTACCAGCCAACTGTGCAGACAGTGACACTAAGCGTGTCGCGGTGCTCCCCTATCTACATAAGATTTCACACAATTTGAAAAAGATAGGTGATAAGGTTGACGTCAAGGTTGTTTTTTCTGCCCCCGAAAAGCTTTCAGTGCTCTGTAAACGTGTGAATGCTCAAACCGCAAAAAGGAGCGACTGCACAACCAAACATAGGAGGCAATTCGTAGCATGTGCTGTGGCTGTTGTTTACTTGATCCCGTTGTCTTGCGGCAAGAAGTATGTTGGACAAACGGGCAGGTGCTTGAATGAGCGTTTAAAGGAGCATCACTATCATGTAAACACAGCTGTTCAAGGCCATCTGTGTATTCATTGTAGAGATTGTGGTTGTAAACCGGAATTTGAAAAGTGCACCGTTGTCGCAAAACATCGTCAGCAGCCAACACGCAAAATCATCGAGGCTAATCATATGCAACTGCTGGGTGACCTCTGTGTTAGCATGCCTTCTGTTGCGCTCACTAAAAAAGAATTCGAGTATCTGACTGTGACGTAATAGGTTGTCAGTTTTTGCTGAGGTGTGCTGTTGCTCTCACTTAACAAGATATCGAGTATCTAGCTGTAACGCAATAGGTTGTGCGTTTGTGATGAGGTGTGCTGCTTGCTATCATGTGTATATATTTCCAGCGTTTTTCGCTAATAAAATTTAGTTGAAGTCAGCGCCCGTGTTGTGTCCTCCCTACGTCCTCGTCTGTCTTGCGCTGTGCAAACATGTTGGTTGACATACACCAAATTTCGTATTGGGCAGCGTTACTGTATGAAGAACACAAATAAACAAGTGGTAATATGAAAATTATGACATGTCATGTACAGCATGGCTTACATGCCACGCTCATGGTGTGCTCACGGCCTTCTCGCTAGTTTGATATACACCAAAATTGGTATTGCGTGACGTGACTGTATGACAAACATAAATGACAGGTCCTAACATGTAAATCATCACATGCATGCTAACATGCATGTCACGTTCTGCTGCTTGCTGGCTGCTTCGCATTAAATCGATTCGCCCAGAATGCGTGGGATCTGCCGGTTTTTTTTTTTACTTCGTGTGTGTAGCCTAAAGCATTCTGTTATCCAAGCCTTGTTTTGTTACCACGTACGTGTTTGTAACCTTAGTGCTTGTCTAATCACTTTTCTGTGAAGGTTTTATATGACACCAGCTAAAACTGTATAATCAAAGGCCTGTGTACAGAAACATCCAATCTTCTTTTTTTTATCACTTGCTGTAACCACTCCCCTGTTTAATGTCTTTGGACCTGAGAACCTTAATAAATAAATAAATAAATAAATAAATAAATAAATAAATAAATAAATAAATAAATAAATAAATAAAGTCACGTGGTTTATTCGCGTATCTGCGCAAAAGTAACCACAATCGACGTCAAGGGGCTGAATCCAGGCAGCTCGGGTCGCGTGGCGACCCATAACAATGTGGCTTGTTTTCATGGCTGCTTCGTGATCGTCTTTTATTGTTCACTGCAATAAATAAATAATTAAATGCGAAAGATATCTTCTTTTTTTTTCTTTCCCTCCGCTCTCTGCAATCTTTCCACGGCACTTTCCCAATATCCCAAAGCAGGGCAGCTAACCTGACTTTTGCCCTTCTTTCATTTTTTTCATTCTGGCCATCTATATAACTGATCAAACGTAAGTAATCATCAGGTATCGTAGTTCATTTGAGATCGGTGCACCGCATATTGTATTTCATTACATAGGAAATGGTCCCGTACGGAGCACTCAACCACACTGGAACCGCGACCCTACCCAAGTAGATCCGAATCCTGAATGGTCGATTTCTTCAATCGCTGCTGAAGTTGTTGCTTGGGCGACTTGCTACGACATACTCGAAATAAAAAAGAACAAGGCAAAGTACAAAGGGACCAGTAGAAGAAGGACACAGAGAGCAGCGCTGACTTACAGCATCGTTTATTAACGCGATAGTGTTAGCTCATTTCGCAGAAATTCCGGTGTCGGCGTCGGCGTCGCCACCGTTGGCTGTGGGCGATCATCATCTTGTCCGTGACCGTAAAATCGAGAAAGATAGAAATGAAATAAACAGTAAACAGCATCGGTTCCATTGAAAATCGAATCTAGGCTGTGTGCGTGTGCAAGCAGGTGTTCTAGCACAGAGCTATGCTATTGCTTGAAACTGTATCGGGAGAAAACACTATGTGAATGTCATTGCAGTTGAAGGAGTCTCCTAAGCGCATGCAATATATCGTGGCAGAAGCGTAGAACTGCGGCAGGCGTCAAAAGCATGTGGAATTGCGCAATTTTTGGGTGTTTTAAAGGCCAACCGATCACAAAGCGCTCAGACGTATTTCATCATCATCACCAGCAACAGTGTCAGCAAAGTGAACAGCCTGCGTAGGTTCGCGTGTTGCCCTGCGGGCCTGTAGTGGACGCTTTGCTGAATCCGCAAAAGGAAGAATTATGGCGAAGTGGGCACTTAACAACGGTACTTGCAGTAGGCAGTCTATGATAGTTTGAAACAATCAATGTTGCGCGCACAGTCGTTCGTTTCCTTGGGGCAGGGTTGAGGCATGCACCGAGAACCGAAGCCAGACTAGCAAAGGAGAAGGGCGATGCGCATGGGGCCCGATTGCGCTATCGCATCCTGCTCTTGAAGGCGATGATCAAGTGTCCTCCAAGTTTTTTGTCACAAGCACGCAATACATAACTGCGCAGCATATAACAAACAAAAAA